>JALBCR010002449.1:0-64006 GCA_030710515.1 Abscondita cerata | reverse complement strand
TCAAATACTGTCTGTTCGAGTTTACGTATTGCTCGGTCATATATTTATCAGAAAGCTAATTAAAAAATGCAAGAATATTTACGTTGTGCCCTTAACTAAAGAGAATATATAGGATTTGAAGCAAGCTTCGAAAACAACATGAAATTTAGATTTATCGATTCATTTAGGTTTTTGAATAGTTCTTTAGAAAAATTGGCTTCATATTTGCATATAAACCAGCTCTGTATTTCAAAAAACCCAATTTTCAGATTTGAATGAAAATGAATTTGATTTGGTTTCGAGAAAAGGCGTTATGTGTTACAGTTATTTAGATTGTTATGAAAAATTAACGGATATTGTTGCGCTGCCGAGTAAAGACGATTTTTTTGATAAGTTAACAAACACAAACATTTCCGATTCTTGATTACAAACACGCGGAAACAGTATGGAAAACATTCAATTTAAAAATTTAGGTGAATATGTAGATTTATATTTAAAATGCGATGTTCTTTTGTTGGCGGATGTGTTTCAAAATTTCAGACATCGATGCATTTCAACATACGCGATTGATCCCGCATATTATATTAGCCTTCCCTGCATATGCTTGGGAAGCCATGATGAGGTATACTAAAATTGAATTAGAATTGCTATCAGACGTCGACATTTTAATGTTTATAGAGAGAGGTATAAGAGAGGACTTTCGCAATGTTCCGTGCGGTATAGTAAAGCCAATAATAAATATTTAAATAATTATAACTCGGCAATGCCTGACGCATACTTGATGTATTACGATTTCAATAATCTTTACTTTACGGGAATGAGCAGTTGCTTGCCTACGGGAGATTTTAATTGGTTAAATAACAACGAAATTATTAATTTTGACCTGTTTAATATTCGCCCCGACTCGCACGTAGGTTATATTTTTTGGAAGTTGATCTGGATTATCCTGAAAAAATACACGATTCACACAATCATTTGCCCTTTTGTCCAGAACATAAATTTCCGCCAAATTGCAAACAAAAAAATTGTTAGCTACATTGCATAACAAAACCCGCTATATAATTCATTACAGAAATTTACAGCAATGTTTAAACCACGGTATGATCTTAAAACAAATTCACAGAATTCTCTCATTTAAACAATCCGCTTGGCTCAAGCCATATATAGATTTAAATACGCGTGTCCAATAATTTATAAATGCGACAACACCGCATAAATTTATTTTGAAGTTTTGGGGAATTTGAAAGAGAATAAATGTTATTAAGTTGAAGCACACGCATTTTTATTAGAGCTCTACAAAAATTAATAAACGCCGAGAAGAAACCCCAACATTGGTCCATCGAAGTCGGAAGTTAATTTTCAAGAAATTAGGGGTCTATAGGCGTTATGAAAGTATAATGAAGAAAATATGGTTTTGAGGTGCATCACTATATAAATAAAATAAGGGTTCCATTTTTCCAAAAAACAGTAAGTCTTTACCTTTATTTCCTTACTACTTTAATTGTCTTCAATTTGTGTCAAAATAATGGCTGAACTGGCTAAATTACGCTCGAAAAGAAGTAATATTAAACAAAAATTGCAAAGATGTAAACAATTTTGTGATTCATTAAGAGAGGGCGAGCTTAATGAAGCTTTAATCAGTCAATTACAAATTAGATTAGACAAAATAAATCCAATGTGGGAAGAATTTAATGATATACAATTTGAAATTGAATTGGCTGTATGTGAGGATGGTTCCGAAGTGCGGCCGGATGATAAGGTACGCGATGAATTTGAAAGTTTATATTTCTCTGTCATTGGTGATATGCAGGCGATATGTAATAAATTTAATAAAAATGTTAACGCAAATAATGACTCGGTCGCGGGTAGGGATACTAGTGCACCTAGTT
The DNA here is from genome assembly GCA_030710515.1 of Abscondita cerata. Lineage (NCBI taxonomy): Eukaryota > Metazoa > Arthropoda > Insecta > Coleoptera > Lampyridae > Abscondita > Abscondita cerata. The sequence goes on along the minus strand of JALBCR010002449.1, from coordinate 62,138 downwards.
CAAGTAATCACCCTAACAACACTGCTTCCAATCATTCATTAGTTAAGTTACCTGCTATTAAACTGCCAACTTTTAATGGTCAATATAGTAATTGGTTGGAATTTAAAGAGGTCTTTGTAACTTTAGTTGATAGCGATAAGTCGTTAAGCGATGTTCAAAAGTTTTATTATCTCAGATCATCTTTAGACAAAGAGGTACTTGATATAATAAAATCATTAGATGTGTCCGAAAATAATTATAAAGACGCTTGGAAATTTTTAGTTGAACGTTTTGAAAATAAAAATTAATTATTTATAATCATATTAGAGAAATTTTGAACACCCGAATTTAATGAAAGAGTCTTATTCAGATCTTCGAAATCTTTATGATTCAGTATTAAAAATTTAAGATGTTTAAAGAGTTTAGGAGAAAATACTGATAGTTGGGATAGTTTAATAATATACATAATGAGTAACAAATTTGATGCAACCACACGTCGCGATTGGGAATCTGAAAAGTATCGTGGTAATTTGCCTACCATGAAAGATTTAAATGAGTTCCTTAAATTAAAATGTGAGGTTTTAGAGAAATTAGAAATCTCTGGGATCCAAAATGAAAATTGTTTAAAACACAGTCGCAATAAAATTGGCAAACGTCAAAGCGTAAGTTTTGTGACTACAAGTTCAGGTTCAGAACATTCAAATTTTGCATGTGCTTATTGTAAAGGGCCCACGTCATATTTAAATGTGAAGAATTTCTAAAGCTCAAGGTTGAAGAGCGTATAGCTTCAGCAAAAAATTAAATTTATGCTTAAATTGTTTACGAGGTTCACATTCATATTGGAATTGTAAAAGACAAAGGTGTTTTAAATGCAAACGGCCACATAATTTGTTATTACATATGAACCGATACACTTGTAATTCTAGTGATCAAAATGTTTCCGCGCCAACTAAAAGTGACAATAGTGATAATGTCGATACAATTACGATTGAAAGCAAGGACGCAACACGAGCAGTCGCTTTAAGTTCAAGTTCTAAAATTATTGATAATAAAATAAGTACCTCCTTGGTGGTACAACCGACTAAGAAATGTCAAGTTTTGTTATCGACTGTTATGATTCAGGTTATCAACGATAACAATTCAATTGTTGTGCGTGCGCTACTAGATAGTGGTTCCCAAAGTAATTTTGTTTCAAAAATGTATGTGAAAGATTAAATTTAAAACAATCTCAAATTAATTATCAAATAAAAGGAATTGGGCAACTTTTGACTAACATAGATAAACAAGCAAATTTACTTTTGAGGTCTTGTGTTAATGAATTTGAAATTAAAGTCAATTGTTTAGTGCTACCACGCGTAACGGATAAATTGCCTAGCGTGTCTTTTGATAAAAGTAGTTTACCTATTCCATCTCATTTACATTTAGCAGATCCAGAATTTAATATTTCAAAGGAAATTGACGTATTATTAGGAGCTTCAGTATTTTGGGCAATTATGAAGGTAAATCAAATTCGACTCGGATCGAATTTACCGGTGTTACAAGATACAGAATTCGGATATGTCATTGCGGGCAATTTAAAATGTAATTCGGTTATTAATAACGCCACATCCTTAGGGTATCATGCTAGTGTAGAATCCATTGCGTCGATTGATCACAAAGTGGGTAAATTTTGGGATTGGGAAGAAATAAACAATAAACAAGCGTTAATGTCTGATGCTGAAAAATATTGTGAACAGTATTTCGAAAAAACTACGGAAAGAAATAGCACTGGTAGATTTGTAGTCAGAATTCCTTTTAAAACTAGCATTAAACAATTAGGTAATACGCGCTATATTGCTTTAAGTAGATTCAATTTACTAGAAAGAAGATTAAACAGAAATCTAAATTTAAAAATGATTACTCTAACTTCTTATCAGAATATGCATCCTTGGGTCATATGACAGAAATCAGTGATGATAGTGAGGACGGATATTTTCTACCTCATCATGCAGTAATTAAGGATAGTTCAACGACGAAGTGTAGAGTAGTTTTTGACGCTTCAGTCAAATCAAATTCGGAAGTATCGTTAAATGATGTTCAATTTGTTGGCCCTACGCTACAACAAGATGTTTTTTCAATTTTAGTTAGATTTCGCAGCTATAAGTATGTATTAACGGGCGATATTTCAAAAATGTACCGTCAAATATGGGTAAACGAAGAGGATACAAAATACCAAAAATATTTTGGCGAGATGAATCCACGGAAAATTTAAAACTTTATAAATTAAACACGGTTACTTACGGTTTTGCATCTTCGCCTTATCTAGCTGTTAAATGTTTATTTCAGTTGGCAAAAGAAAATGAACATAAATTTCCTTTAGCTTGCAAAGTTATAAAACGAGATTTTTATATGGATGATCTCTTAACGGGTGCAAATACCATAGACGAATTACTACAAATTCAAATGGAAGTTGTATCCATATTATTCAGTGCAGGATTTGAGTTACGAAAATTTTGTGTAACGATAAAATTATGTTGAAAAAATTTCAGATTAATAAACACTTGGATAATAATATTTTAAATATTGGTGAGAATGAGCAAAGTAAAACGTTAGGAGTGTTTTGGGATTCGAACAATGATTTTATTAAATACCGTGTGAATATAATTAAAGACGTTTCTTATGTAAACATAACAAAAAGAAAGGTTTTGTCTTTGGTATGTCAGATATTTGATCCTTTAGGCTTGGTATGTCCGGTTGTAGTTGTTGCAAAACTTTTTATTCAAAAATTGTGGACATTAAAATTGTCCTGGGATGAAAGAATTCCTTCAGATTTAATAGAAAATTGGTCAAAATTTTGTACAGACATTTCAAAAATTATTGAACTAAATATTCCTAGATATGCTGCATTTTCTCGGTACGTTACAATCGAATTTCATGGGTTCAGTGACGCGTCCTTGAAGGCGTATGGAGCATGCATTTATATACGGTGTTTGACCAATTGCGGAGAATATTTTCAAACTTACTGTGCGCCAAATCGCGAGTGGCTCCGTTAAAACAGGTAACATTGCCACGGCTTGAGTTGTGCGGAGCATTATTACTCGCTAATTTAGCTAAAAAAGTAAAGAAGTCATTAGATATAAATTTTCATCAACACTATTACTGGACCGATTCCACCATAACACTTTGTTGGATAACGAGTGAACCTAACCGGTGGAAACCTTTTGTCGCACATAGAACCAGCGAAATTAGATTTCTAACAAATTATTACCACTGGAATCACGTCAAAAGTGAGCAAAATCCAGCAGACTTGATATCCGCGGTTGTTCAGTAAAAATTTATTAGAATCGGAATTGTGGTGGAAAGGTCCTTGCTGGTTTAATAAAAACAATTCTGAATGGGACTTATTAAAAATTAACGTAGAATTAACGGAAATTCCTGAACACAAAGGCACATCCTATTTATCCGTGCAACTCTGTGATTTTTTAAGTAATTTGCTTAGTACATACTCGTCGTTTAAAACCATTTTGCATGTATTAGCATATGTTTTGCGTTTTATTTCAAATCTAAAATTAAAGGGTGAGTTATCTAATAAAAGAGAACTTAATGCACTGCAACCTGAAGAAGTAGATAAAGCGTTAAATGTGCTAATAAAGGAGGCCCAAAACAATGTTATTCAACTGAGTATAATGCATTAGTCAATAAAAAAGTATTCCAAAGGCTAGTAAGATATTATCTTTAAATCCTTTTTTACAAAACGAAATTTTGCGCGTTGGTGGAAGAATAAAACATTCCAACCAATCGTTCGATAAAATGCATCCAATAATTTTGCCTAAAAATCATATAGTAACCACCCATATATTAAAACTAGAACATGAAAGGCTCTTACATTGTGGTGTTCAGAATTTACTCTACTCTATCCGAGAAAGATTTTGGCCAATTTCAGGTAGAATTTTGTGTAAGAATATAGTACGAAAGTGTCTAAAATGTTTTCGGGCAAATCCAAAAGGTTTAACTTACCTTATGGGAGACTTGCCTAAGGTACGCGTAAACACTTTTTCGATTTTTCTGAATGTTGGAACGGATTTTGGTGGTCCATTTCTTTTGAAAGATCGACAAACGCGTAACTATAAGTTAATAAAGGCCTATATGTGTCTATTTATATGTATGAGCACTAAAGCAGTACATATTGAACTAGTGTCTGGACTCACCACTGAGGCATTTTTAAATGCGTTTAAACGTTTCATAAGTAGGCGAGGAAAACCCGCTAATGTTTTCTCCGACAATGGTTTAAACTATGTTGGAGCAAACAACGAAATTAGTAGATTATATGAATTTTTAAAAATAATTCTAAGCATATTGCCAATAAAGTTGTTGATGAAAAAATAAAATGGCATTTTATACCAGCTCGTTCGCCGCACTTCGGAGGTATCTGGGAAGTTGGCATTAAAGCCGCCAAGATACATCTTAAACGGGTTGTAGGAGAAAAGGTATTAAGTTTTGAGAATTCAGTACTATTTTGACACAAATTGAGGGTATTTTGAATTCTCGTCCTATTTGTCCTATCACTGATGACCCTCACGATATGTCCGCATTGACTCCAGGGCACTTTTAATTGGAAGAACTCTCACCAATCTTCCGGAATACAGTTACATGGAAGTTCCTGAAAACCGACTCGATAAGTGGCAACATCTACAAGCCATGGTTCAACATTTTTTGGGCTCGTTGGCAGAAAGAATATTTGGCTGAGCTACAAACACGTACCAAATGGAAGCATAATTCTCAACAAATGCTGAGGGTTGGAGCACTTGTATTACTAAAAATGAACAAGCGCCTACGCTTCAATGGAAATTAGGAAGAGTTATACGCCTGCATCCGGGTGAAGACGACGTAGTTCGTGTGGTAAATATCAAAGTACAAGATGGAACAGTAACTCGAGCAGTTAACCAAATTTGTATGCTACCAATCAATGATATTTCTGAAAACTAGAAATTTTATTTATTTAATTTGTATTATCAATTTTTAATTTTGTAAACCTGTTGTTACTTATACTTAATTGATTAATTGTTAATTTTGCACAATGTTATTGTGTTAGTTGTTGTTGGAAATACATAGTACTTCCAAGGGGGGCGGTATGTCCAATAATTTATAAATGCGACAACACCGCATAAATTTATTTTGAAGTTTGGGGAATTTTCAAGAGATAATAAATGTTATTAAGTTGAAGCACACGCATTTTTATTAGAGCTCTACAAAAATTAATAAACGCCGAGAAGAAAACCCCAACAACGCGATTAAGAATGAATTCTCAAAACGACTTTGAAAAGAATCTGTACAAACTTTTAAATAATGCGGTTTTGGTAAAAGCATGGAAAACGTTAGAAAACACAAAAACGTAAAAAATAGTCCAACGATGGGGTGGACGCTTCGGTGCGCGTCATTACATAAATCAACCAAATTTTCATAGTAGAACAATCTTTGATAATAACACTGTAGCAATTGAGATGAACAAAACAGAAGTGTTTATTAATAAACCAATTTATGTAGGTATGGTTATATAGATATTTCTAAAATTCCCCTATATAGCTTCCACTATGAATATATGATGAGAAAATTTGGTCGCAATAATTGCAAGTTGTTGTATACAGACACCGATAGTCTGATTTATAATCTTACAGATAATATATATGACGTTATGAAAACAGATTCGCATCTTTTGACACGAGCGAATATGTAGAAAATAACGTTTTCGGTATCACTAGGTGCAATAAAAAAGTTGTTGGCTTGATGAAAGATGAAAATGCTGGTAGAATAATGACGGAATTTATTGGATTGAAATCCAAATTATATAGTTTCAAAATACAACATTCAAATATCGACGAACACAGTGCAATCAATAACGTAAAAACAGTAAAAAGCTAAAGGTGTTTTAGAGAGGGTTGTTCAAAATAACATTTCATTTGATGATTACTTAATGTGTTTGACAGAAAATGTGACATTTGTACGAGAGCAGAACATAATTAGAACATTCAAGCATGACATCTTTAGCATACGTCAAAATAAAATCGCTTTGTCTGGTTCTGACAATAAACGTTTTGTTCAGGCAGACGGGGTTAATACGCTAGCATGGGGACATTGCTCGATAACGAAATAGCTGCATGATAATATCTGATCCGTAATTAAATTATTATCATTGTCATATTTCTATTTATTATGTAACTAAAATCACGATCTAACTTAAGTCGCTCTTGCTTGTTTAATTATAGGCAAAATTTTGCTGTTAGAAATAAGCTACATTGTAACCAATATTTTTAAGTTTTTATATGTTTAAAAATAAGTAGAATGCGTTTTATGAATTTTTGCTTAGTTTGAATTCAATCAATTTTTGGCACGTTTTAAAAAATTTGTAGGTCTTCATAAAACGCTTTCAAATTAGCAATAGCGTGTTTTTGTTTTATTAGCTTGTGTGACTAAAAAATATGTGTGTAAGTAATAAGTTTTATGTGTATCAATTAGTGAATTTGAATAATTTTTAATTCTATGTACACGTGTGTTTCAAAATGTATTTTAGATATAATTTGTTAATTGTGTTTACACTCTCGCGCGATTTTTTTAAATAAATAGATGCAAATATTTTTTTTTTGTTTTTTATTTACAGATCTTTCTATTACATTCATATAAGTAAGTATTTAGCGCTTATAAAACATCCTCGGTATTGATCCAGCTGTTTTCTTTGTGTCCGAGCCAGCTAACATAAAGTCGGTTACCGCGCCGTTTTAATACTTTTTCGATTAGATAAACATCGGGGTGTCTAGTTTTCATAATTTCTTCTTGGTAAAACCTCCGCGAATCGGGTCACCGTACATATCCTCAAGCAAATATGTAACAGGATTTGTAACTTGGACTTTGGCGATTTTGAATAACTCGCTAGTCCAATTATGATTGTACCCTTTTGAAAATACACCTTTATGTTTAGAGATTCGTACGATGTCTCCTGTGGTATAACGTGGTTTGTTCAAGTACAATTTTATGCGACCAAATACGTGGGTTAAGTCTGTTTTGATGTTACGTTGCGTGGCTTCATACCAATTGTTCTATGCCTCGTATCATTATAGTTCTGGCAACACCGTCAATTAAATTATACCATCGATAATTGCCTTGCAGACTAAATAATTTATAGAGTCGGTTTTTTATGGTTCGTATCACGCGTTCGGCTATAGTCGCCTTTTTTGTAGAATACGTCGAATAATGATTAATTTTTTTCTTATCCATGAGTTTCGAAAACGTACTATTGTAAAACTCTTTTTCCAGCATCGGTTTGTATATTTTTGGTGCGCGCCTCGAATTACGGAAAATGTCGAGACATCGCCTTAGTAATTTCTTCACCACGTTTGGATTTTACAGAACGCAGCCATAAATATTTCGAAAAACGGTCGATAACAACCAAGATGTATCGAAACCCTTTATTAGTGCGCGAAAACGGTTGAAACTCCGCCAAATCTAATTCCCACGTGTCGTCGAATCCTCTAATAATGACTTTTCGGCGTCTGAAATTTCTTCTAGCGGGCTTATGTAATTCATTCACAACTTGTTCCTTTGACATGTTATCGGTGTGTTGCGCTTGCGTTCTCTCTTAAATTTTGTAACAGACTATTCATTTTGTTCAAATCTGATCTTAAATCACGTATAGAATCATCTCTAGATTTAACGTTGGAATCTAGACGGGCATTTAATGTTTTGATATCAGCTTTTAATTCGTTCAGATATCGCCCGTTTACATACGGATTGTCTTGAATTGATTGTTTAAACATATCTAGCGTAACGTCGTTCACCGTTGTTTTTACTTTATCGGGGATCACTTTTTTGAATAATTTCGTTGATGTCTTTAGCGTTCGTTTGCTGAATATCATTAATTTTATTAATCGCTAATTTTAATTCGGCGTATATAGTATTCGCATAAGCGTCAGTTGATTTTTGAAAAGCGTCAATTGATCTTTGAAGTTCGCGACTTGTAGCGTCCACGTATTCCTTATTTGCGCCATCGGTTTCGATTTGCGGATATCCGACGTTTTTCAGTTGCATTTCGTTAAAAAATAATATTTATCTTCCAAATAAGTTTTTAAATTGATTGCGTTATGTAAATCGAGAGGGTCTGCGATGTTAATTAGTCTTCTATTTTCCATGTCGTAGTTGTTGTCTGGCGTTATTTTAAAACCAACACCTGGAGGGCCTCGTAGAGATGTCACACTCGCCGGCGCCATCGAGGCCAATAACGGGCGTCCAAATTTATCAACAGACATGTTAAAGCGACGCTTTATGTTTAGTTTGTATCTCTTCAGACGTCTTTATAAACGTCTCTAGGGTAGGTGTTGATTGCAACAATTTTTTTGTTTAAGATGTTCCATTAAATACACCAGAATTTGTCCCTATCACCGACGCTGTCAAATCAAGTTCTACAATACGATTGTTGAGCTTCTCCATTGCCCGCAAGATGGGCGAAGCTGTTGTTGATGTCGCAAGTTCCTCTATGCGTTCGTGTATGTGTAGCAAACGATTTGATAGATTAGCTTTTCTCAGAAGCGGATTTTCATTAAACAACTCTTTGAATGCAGCATCCATTTTCGCTTTGACATAGCCCGGTAGCGCAGTTAAAAGAGTAGCGATTTCTCCGTTCACTGTTTTTTGTATAGCATTAATTTTTGCTATTAGAGGCTCGATTAATGTGTTTGAGCAATTGCTAGCATTGCTATGCAAGCGGCCAAATTTGTCTATAGACGTCATTATTGTTTCGGGTATCACTCGAGTATTAATTATAAAACACAGCACGAACGTTGTTATATAGTATAAGGCATGTTTTCGATGTGGCCGTCTTCATATAATTCTTCTAAAATTGATATTATTTCGTTTCTAACACCGCTGTTCCCGGCAGTCTTCTCTCCCACAAAACTTGTAATTCGTCCAGTAACTCATGGATGTTGTTCCAGTATCTATACTCTACGGGTTTATTTCTGAATTTTTAAACAAACCTCGCCCCGCTGCACCGCTTGACGATGAATGATACGATAAAGATTCGTCACTATCATCGTCGCTGCTATCTTTATCATTTCGCACACGACGAGACTGCTTTTTTTGTGTTTGTTGATTGCGTAATAATGGCTTGATTGTGTCAGTATATTTTATGCTTCTGTTTGCTCTAATCGGAGCGTCGGGGTTATACGCTCTTCTATAAACATTTGTATCATAAAGAATGCTTACATACTTAAGTTCATCTGATTTGTGAATCAGCTTTCTATCTGGTTTTTTCATAAATATCAGCTCGTACAAGCCAGGCGTGCCCTTATACAAACGCCCATTAATAATAAGATCCTTATCGCGAATATTGACAACAGAATCTCCAATAACCCATTTATTGTTATCAGCGTCGTAATGAACCCCATACATAAAGTCAACTTTATCACCTCGCGTATCGCTCATTAACATTTCCATATATTTTGTGGTAATGGATGGTGCTGACGTTCTAGTAAATTCGTATACGATCTCTAATTCATAACGCGACGTAGGTAACTCGACATTCGAAGAAGAATCCGACGCACCCGCAACTGTTTCGATTTCTTTTGATGTCTGCTTCACCATTCAAGTTTTTGGTCTTTCCGTCAGCATTTTTCGAATTAATTGTCGACTCTATATTAGTTAGCGGTGTTATTATCGGTTTATATGTATCCACAAATGCTTTTCCGGCGTCCAAACGTTGACGTTTAAGAGCGTTGTATTTTTTCTAATCGATTCTCGAACTTGCTGTATCTTATTTTTAAATTTATTTCTTTGAATCCATTGTTCTAACTCACACCGTGTGACGCGTGTTTGTTAACTATGAGGACTAATCAAATCCAGCACATAATACCAATATATATATATTAAGATGTTTCTAAATTTGCACAACTACGATGGTTCTGATTCATATGTTTTTCGCGGTGTTTTATATCGAGAATTGGTGCTAGTATAACATCGCACTGATTTATTCTTTTTCAAACCTCGCTCGGATCGATTGCATAAAAATGCCAGTGTCCTTTACGAGCCTGTTTATGTTCCAATGACATGTGAGCATGTTCGATAGTTACAATTGTAGAAAATCGCACTTTTTTTATCTATAACTCCGCATAATTGCTTGCTATATATCTGACCCATTTTACCCACGAGCATATGATGGAAACTAAACAGATTCTTGCGGTTCTTAAGGTAATATAAACTCGTCGAAACCCTTTCGATAACGTCCTCCGTTTATATCAACTGCGTCTTTGTTAATCATTAGAAAACCATGCGGCGTAGTCCAGCACTCACCACACATTTCTTTAAAACCCTGCATGCTAATTGTAGGACTAACGTGATCATCGTACACGTGTTTCAGATTCATCTCATCCTGCTGGAAAAGGATAACAACATTTGCGTTATCTCGTATCAGTTGTTTGGGAATCCTGCTATACGTTTGCCCCAAATAAAAACAGTCTATCGAGTTATGACGTCCCATGCTGAAGTATGCCCTAATATTATCCTGCTTCTCTAGCGCGATATCGTCAAAAATAAATACGGAGTCGGGTTTTGCGTCGTTAGGAGGCATAATATTTTCATTATCACTGAACGTATAATAACCTATTTCGGGCATCGCAGTTAAAATCTCCATACAACAGCTTGTATTTATCTTGGTTTAGTGATTTGGAGTAGACGTAAACGTTTTTAAATTTCAGACCGTTTGCTTCAGTTAAAAGACTGAACATCGCGTTAGTTTTTCCCGAATTTGACGGCCCCGCGATGATTGCTCTTACTGTATTCGGTAGTAAGACACCATGTTTACTTTGTTTGACGTCGCTATTGCATAACATCATTAATTCATTATTATGCACTGGTAATCTATACTTTTGAGTCACAATTTTCATTTTTCTCGATTCGACCTTATCAAGTGGGTTATTTAAATCATACTAAAGATATTTTAGAAGTACATGCACTTTATTTATTTATCAAAAATTACATCGAGTGTATATGAATATTTTTGTCTTCTTTTCGTTTTCTCTTGCATATTGACCGTATTACATCCTTTTGACTTCACCGGTTATCGGGTTGTATTGATAAGGGCATCGTGGATTATTAGACAGTATGCGCCCATATTGTTTTCAAAGTTTGCTGCGGATTCTAATTCCAGTTTAACGTCCACGGTAGAATTCTTCAAGTTCTCGTTCTGGTTGGCACAGTCGATTATAAAGACAGGGCAATTTTTAAATTGTTGATAGTCGAATGTGGGAATGGAGATTGTTGATGTGACATTCGAACCGGCGCACCCTCCAACAATATTGCATTCGTTTCGATCGTAATAGTCTCGTTGAAAGTTAATGTAATTCCTATACGCCAATGCATACTTGTTTGTGCCAAAATCCAAATTCATGGATTCATACGGATATCTCTCAGAATTAAGATGTAATCTAATATCTGTAATATTGCCACTGTCAAAACACTCGCCTTGCCATTTTTGAGCGTCTCCTTTGGTTTTTCTGAAAAGCAACAATAACCCATCGGGGTTTCTCTAATTGCGAAGACGTCTTTATCGGCCATGTATCAGTTTTAACCTGCTTTAAAGCGGGGTATTCATATAATTCCCATTGTCGAAACGGTATGGTGATTACAGGGTTTCTATTAATCTTCTCGAACAGTTTCAGCTTTGCTCTATCGCTGAGTGTTAAGTGCGGCACTTTCCATTGAATTTTGGAAAGCGTTATGGTCGCATCGGCCTCCCCATAATAACAATCCAAATCAGTTCTCGATCTGATCAAAACAAGCTCCTGCTTCATATTCACGATAACCTGTCTATAATGTTCGGCGAATCCGAATATGTGCTTCAGAGGCAGACAAACCCCGAATTTTTGGCCAAATCAGCATCGTTTGCGCTGAATTGCACTTGTAGAGTGTTCTCATTCAATGGAGACCATCCAATGTGGGCCAGCGCTTGTCTTGTCTGCAGCACCATACGATGCATAGCCCTTCATTGCCGACCCGATACCAGGATTTCTGCTAACGTCCACGCGATGTCCGCCCAATTCATATCGAATCTCTTCAAACAAGAAACAAGCAAAATTGTTTGTTAAATCACACGTTTTGCGACGTCTGCTTGCTTTCGGGTAATATAACCCTCGATGTATAGAAAACTATCGTGGGTGGCCGTAATCAAATCCTGGCTTTGAATTGCAATTCTGATTTCGTCTGATGGCGCATAACTATTGGACCCATAAGGCAAGTACGTGTGAATATCAGATCTAACGATTGAATCGTCGAAATGAGCATCGTCGAAAATATTTAATTGTTCGCTCATCTTTTTTTTCCTTTTTCTGTTATTGTTTCACCTTAACACCGATTGATTTTAAGAAAAGTTTTCTTTTACAGTCAAGTGATTGCTGACGCTCTTATTTTTCTTCTTCTTCTTACTTGATAATGCACGAAATATCTGTGATGATGTGTTGTTGTTGGCTTGTTTATTAATGGATCCTCCAGCGAATGATTTGTTTTTATAGAAATCGGCGTTTTTTTATTAGAGCCGCAGATCTGGCCGCCGCAGTTTACAACAGAAAAAGTGTTTTTACTAAATTTTAACCCCATAATTCTTTCTTCAATTCCAATCTCACAGTGAAAGGCTCGTCGCCGCCAAAATCTATCGGTTCGCCTTTTGATTGACTAATCTGATGCTAATATTGCTTATAATGCGGGTGTTTAGCTCCAAATATTGGGTATTGCTCGGTATTTTATCCAAACGATATCCTGGTGGTACTGAAATGTCCACTTCGTACAAGGTCTCTGCAATTCTCCCGTTTCTGTACGCTCCTTTTATAATATTACACTCGACGTGTATGTTGGTGTGTTTTATTATTTGAATATCCAAGCTAGATTTATGGCTAATATTACGGCTGAGTATTTTGGATTCGAAACCAAGCATACGACCAATATTTCCCGGCTGCGTAAAGTCAATCGCATAAACACTCTGAAGTTCGCATTTCAGAGTATTATTGTTTGCCCGCAGTTTAAATATAGAAGAGTCGTCCAATCCCCCTCTTCTTTGCTTAATTTGTTTTTGTACGATAATCAGCAACCAGTTGTTTTGTTAAATAATTGTTAAGTTCATCTATTTCGTATGATCCATGCGGGATATGGAGGGCTTTAGCAGATTTTTAGCAGTATCACTATCTATATAGTATAATTTATCGTTGCCGTCGTTAATATTTCGAATAGAATTACACCCAAAAATCCGACCAGACCAATCACATGATTGTATTTTTCGTCTAATTCAATCGGTGGATAAAAATCATGCGAAGCTGTATTACCAACACCTTCCAAACTGAATGTTATCGACATTGTAACTGATTAATGATACGTGTGTATAGATATTTTATTTATTTATACAAAATTTGTATACATTTACGAATGTAGAAATTTAAGACATAAATGCCCGCAAATTACACTATTAAACTCCTGGTCCTTTTTGTAGTTGTAGTAGATCTCGCATCCCCGAAAGTACTTGATTAATTCAGATGGTGGTTTTACATTGCCGAAGCTGTCATAATACCATACTCTCGATCCTCGTTTCTTATAACACACCCAATGTGTTCCTGGTCCTCGAACACTATCTAGGTTTACAATCGCTGACTCGTTCACAACAGGTCCCTCTTTTGGTAAATTATCGCGCATAAATACATCTCTAAAGTATGGCGCATTTCTAGCTAACTTTCGCAAATCGACATCTGTTAACGCTCTTTCGGGAAGCTTTATTAGTTTTTTGAACCGCGATGTGGCTTCAGATATAGTGCAGAACCGGTCTTTGTGTATGGTTTTAGATATAATGCAGAGCCGCGTTTTCCGTATGGCTTCGCGATATATGCCGCTACCTTTCTTCCCCAGGGCTATAGCTTCCATCGTGCGTGTTATGTCGAGGAAGCTTCTTCAGCACGCTGCTTTGCGTTTTTCGCGTCGTTAACGGCTCTAGCTATTCCAGCGGCACCACCAGCGAGCGCTCCAGTTGCAGAAAGTCCGGCAATAGTGGTATTAGAAATGGTAATATTCCACCACTTTTAGGGATTGGAATGATACGAGGCATTACTATGTTTCGTTTTCCGCCAAAATGTCGAACAGCCAGCTTCGCTTGATCGTAGGCTTTTTAATCATCGAGATAGGGTTACCGCCTCCGCCGCCGTTTACATAATTAGTTTTCGTATTATTCTTAATCATACGGTGAACTTTGTTGAACGACGCTCTCACTCTTCGTTTCTTTATTTTTCGCTTCATGGTTCTAGTTTTGATTTATTCAAACCCATGCCTAATGACCGCTTAGCACGCATAGCCGCACTAACTGCTAGAGCAGCTGTTCTTTCACCCAAACTTGCGTCTTTTGACTTGAATCGCTCCCAAGCTTTTTGTTGGAGCAAATGATCAGCCCGATGTCTTGCAGCTAAATCGTTAGGGCTGGTATTGTAGCTGATATCGTGTGCTTTGCAGTGCGAATCTAGGGCATTAATACCAGCATCGCCCCTGGCCAACCGTTTTTGTAGCTTTGTGCCCGGTCCACAATATTGATACCCTGGCAGGTGTAATTCTACAGGAAGTTTGTTAATTAGACTGTTTATAACACCAATTCCTTGTTTGCACTTCATTTTTTACCCTTCTTTGATGCCAGCATGACGCCTTTTGCTTGACAATTAGCATGCAAATATATTTATACAGACATCATAGAATATTTTTTTTTATCTTGTAGGCTTGATTAAAAAAATTATTTACTAGACAAATATGCATATATTTAAAAACAATACATGAAAAGAAATACATAAAAAGCATCATCGATGCTTGGTTTCTAGCGCATATTTTCCGCTACACACGACATAATAAAACTAGGACGGCGATATAAAACTTCCATTAAACATAATACATTGTGCGAATTAATATTACATTCAATGTTTAACAGTTTTTCATACGCGTCATAAACACTCCAGCCATCATCGTCGTAGTTGGATTGATCCAATGTTTTCTTCTTTCCCTGCTCGATTGCAACACGCTTGATTACATGGTTGTAGAACGCTTCCAGATTGTGTGATTGCATTAACTCCAACCGATAATTAATTATTTCTCTCAAACCAAACATGCAATCCACATCCCACTTGTTTAGAACGCAATTTTTATAATCACGGGTTAAAGTGATTGTGTTTACAAAACCATTATCACTACAGGCGTTCCAACCAATCAAATCGGGATGATATTCTGTAGTGTAAACGATTTTCACATCGCGAGATATGTCAGAAGTTTTACTTATGCACTCTATGGGTCCATCATTAACATCTACAAACTCCTGCCTACTAAGCTCTTCGCCGACGGAGTTGCAGAAAAAGTCGTTCATGAGATGATTGCGGAGCCCCATTAGCTTCTTCCATTCGTCAATGGTTAGCAGGACATTGTTTTTTCTCGATCGTTGTAATGCGCATTGTGTGGGACCACTTGCACTGCATACACCATTATACTCTGGGCTGTTCCAAATTCTAATTACCGGTGTAAGTTGCAGATAAGTACTGTACCCGATTTCTATTTATTTTCCCTCATCGTCATAGTCTAGCTTATAGCAGGTCGCGTTCACCAGCTTCTCGTTCGAAGCGTTGTTGAAATTGAGAAGTCTCAACTCGTTGGCTATGTCGTATTCCGTGGCAAAAGACCACGAAGACGACGACGACGAATTCGAAACCGGAGCGTTTTGCTGCTGTTGACTTCCTGTGTTTAACGTATCCATTGATTTTTCTGTTCAACAACCATTTATTTAATGAACGGAGCGCGATTTTGCACGCTGAATAAAATTTTTATATCACAACTTATTTTATCGCACATAACACTAAGAACAACCGAAATCACCTCCACGAAGACTCGAAAAAACTAATGACCGCTTCATTTTATTTTATCACAAGCGTGATCCGTAATTTACCCACATATATAATTAGGGAACACCTGGGCTTTCAAACAACTAGAGAGATAAACAGGTTAGAAAAAGACGCAATTTCAGGATCCAACTTGTTTAGCTGTCTAGTTCATCTTAATTAAATCCACCCGTTGCAATCTATGCATTTATAATTAACCAACACCTGCACATCGAGAGAGAGATAGCTTGGTTAGAAAAGGACATAATTCCCTGTTCCAACTTGTTCGGTAATCTCGAGTGCGGCTTAATTAAACCCACCCGCGACGCGGGGCGGTGTCGACGATTTGTAATTATAGACGGCCATCTTGCATATCATTATCAAATATATCATAATTCTAATCAAAATCACCACCTTAACAACGCTCCACCTACCGGGGGCGGCGAATTATCCAATCATCGCACTCATATCAACAAGTACTCGAAAAGACGTACCCACAATTCTAATCAAAAATCGCCGCCTTAACTGCGCTCCACCCTACCGGGGCGGCGATTATCCAATCATCGCACTCATATGAACAAGTACTCGAAAAGATGGCCACCCTCAATGGCCGAGTCCACTATCAGCCATCTTACTTCATCAAGGGGGCGGCGAAAAGGGTTGCAGCAATTACACCCCACAAGTACCGAGAGTAATTAAAAATGTAGCAAGTACCGAGAGTAATCGAAAAAGCACTACATATACATCGTTTACACCTGCAAGCGCACGCATCAGCCATCTTACTTCATCAAGGGGCGGTGAAAAGGGTTGCACAATTACACCCACAAGTACCGAGAGTAATTAAAAATGTAGCAAGCACCGAGTAATTGAAAAGCACTACATGTACATCGTTTACACCCCAAGCGCACATGCATCAGCCATCTTACTTCATCAAGGGGGCGGTGAAAAGGGTTGCACCAATTACACCCCACAAGTACCGAGTAATTAAAAAGTAGCAAGCACCGAGAGTAATTGAAAAGCACTACATGTACATCGTCTACACCCGGCGCGCGCAATTACACGTACGCCGTGTAATTTACCAAAGATGTGCTAGTTATTGCTGCTGAATGCCCCCATTAACACTACTTCTGTGAATATCCGCGAGAGGCACGATACTTTTATTATTGCTTTACCGATATATTTTCTTTGTGTATGACGTATTATGTATGTAACCAATTAAGCAGCTCTTAAACCGATGCTGTTATGTTTTTTAATTGCCCATTAACCTAAGTTATTGTAACGGAATATACTATTCAGTTTTGATGCTGTAATACCACAGATAAATATATCTTAATCTGTGATAATATCTGCACTACTGATACAGAAATACCGTGCCAACTTTGCAGACCTTTTTTTCAGTTGGGCTGAAAACCTGCACCCGTGCGGAAAAAAAGTTGTTTTTATTAATATATTCCTCTTAAGTTTTCTCTTAGGTAGAAATAATAAAACATGTCCCTTTTTTGAATGAGTATATTGTAAGCAGATGTTTTTGCAGAAAAAAACAGTCACTGACTTGCTAAAATATGTGGATAAGATCATACAATATAACCAATTACAATTTAAATTTTTAGTAAGAACAATCTCACTTTGCACATGAAATTGTAAACATTGTTTCTTGCTACCTGTTAGTAGAGTTCCTATTTTTAAAACAATTTAGAATGTGGTGTTTCCAAAGAAATGTCTGTTTATAGTCATTAACATCTCTATACTTACAATTCCAAAATAGTTATATGTGGCCACTGGTGCAAAAAGAGTGCATATTTCTTGCACGATACTAGTTGCACTTAAAACTAAGTGTTTCTTGCAAATCTTACTGAACATTTTTTGTACGATCAAATTATTTTGCAAGTATAAAAAATTTAAAACTATTTTGCTGCAAGCTAATCCTTTTTTGCACGATCGCAGAAAAAAAAGAAACATTTTATTGAGAATAAAAAATAAAACAAAATTTCGACATGCTATGTTAGCGAACAATCATTTTTCTTATATAATTACTACAAGAATGAGATAACAGTTCAAGTTTTAACCACAATTCTTTAGGAAGTATTTAACAAATACAAATGCAAACACTAAACCTATTGCAAAAAAAATATAAAATAATGTAAAAATGTTGTTCAAAGTTAAAGCCACTGATTGTTTACGTTCCTAAAATATTTCTAGATTCCTCAATTACCAATTTAATTCCAAAATCAGTACTTAATCTAGATTTAAAAACAATGTGAGGTCATATGATCGATAGTTGTTGTAAGGTAGCTGAATTTATTCAAAATAAATGCATAATCAAAATTTCAATTACTGAATTATCTCCAATTACATGTGATACTTTAAAAACCGTAGAATTTAAGGTAATCTTAACCTACAAAAAAGCGGCACACTCATCTTTTTCGTAATCAGAAACACATCCATAAATATGTTTTGCCAACAAATTCTATTGATTCGTATATATTGTCATAGGTATCGTCGTCCATTATATTTTTGGTAGAAAATAGTGTATGCTTAATATATTACTATAATAGGAAGTTTGATTCAGAAAAATTTGTCAAATCTAGTATACCACGCTCATGCTTAGAACAGTTAGAACTACGCAGCATTTTTGACGTAAGCAAAGCTTTGTACATGAATGCAGTATATAATGTAGTAATTACAAAAATCTTAAAGCCCAATACGACGAAACTTTATAAACGAGGTGGGAATAACAACGTTGACTCCCAAATATTTAACAAGATAGAGTGTAAATTCGGATTCTCTATAAATGGATTTATATTTGCAATTTTCAAGATTAATAACCAAGCCATCGCTGTAACCTGGAACGACACAAAAATAACTGCACCATACAGTGTTTTGAAAAATCGCAATTATTACTTTAAGCATTTGACATTTGTTTAAGTTTTGAACGGCCCAAATCACTGTTTTGCTAAGTGTTAATCGGACTGATATGGTTATACTCAATGTTTCTCAAAAAAATTAAATTGTATTTCAAACGGCCTCAACGATGATACGATGATAACATATGCAATACTTAAGGTAGGTAAGCAATCAAACTTACGAGGACCTGTTGAAAAATTCTTAGTCAACTATAGAACCAAAAAAATTCCAGTGTCAAAATATTTTTTTACTCAACATATTCTCCTCTTAATTGGGGACATTTATTACAGCGAACCTGCAACGTCTCTAGACCTTTAAAAAAAAAATGTTTTTTCTTGCTCTTGCAAACCAGACCTCCAGCTTCTAATACCTCCTTGTTGGAAGAAAATTTACTACCCCTTTTTTAAACTTTTTCCAGTTGAGGAAAAGAGGTGATAATCGGACAGAGCCAAATCGGGTGAATAATGGGGTGTTCTGGTAATTCCAACTCTAAATCACGAATTTTTGCATGGCAACATGAGATTTGTGTGCAGGGGGCGTTGTCCTGCAGATAGCAAAACATCTTTGGATAGCTTTCCGCGTCTTTTTCTCTTTAATATTATTCCGTAAAGTGGTCGGTAATGTCAGATAGTAATCTCCAGTTATTACTACCCTTATCCAAAAATCAATCATGATTACTCCATGGCAATCCCAAAAAACTGAAGCAAGAACTTTTCCAGCAGATTTTGGACACGGCTTCTCTTAGGTCTTGGAGAACCAGAGTGTCGCCATTCCATCGATTGTTGCTTTGTTTCTGGATCGTAAAAATGTACCCCAGTCTCATCCCCAGTAACAATTCGGTTTTAAGAAGTCTACATCGTTTACAAATCGAGCACAGATCGAACGTGTGCTTCTACCCTTGCACGCTTTTTGGTCAACATTCAAACATTTGGGGATCCATTTTGCAGCAATTTTTCTCATGTAAAAAGTTGACGTGAACCATATGATGAACGCGTTCGTATGAAGTATTCAGTGCTTCAGATATCCGTTACTAGCCCAATTCGACGGTCTGATAAATTCATGTCATGAACTGCATCGATATTTTGGGGACTGACCCAGAAACTGACCTAGCTGATCGGTCATCATCATCAATGGAAAATTTACCTCTTTTGAAGCTTGCATTTCAAATTTACGACAGTCGCATACGAAGGACATTGGTCACCAAGGGTATTAAGCATATCTTCGTAAATCTGCTTACCTCTTAACCCTTTTAAATACAGGTACTTGATGATGGCTCGATACTCCAATTTTTCGATTTTTACAATTTTGGTGGACATCTTTACCATTTAATTTATTGCGCGTGACTCTGGTTTACTTTTTTGACGTCAAACTTTACACTGACACTTCTATTAAGTTATTATTCGTTTGCTATGGTAACGCGTATTTTGTTTATGCAAGGAACTGGTCTAGGCTAATTGAATATCAATATCCTCGTGTGAAATACTTGGATTTGATATAACCCAGCATCTTTGCCAGATTGCAAATTAAGTATTAAATGTAAACATACAGTTAGTATATTTTTTGTAACTTGGGGAAGTTTAATTAGTAAATTGAATTTACAATTTTGTTCTTTAATTGAAAGATTTTTCCACAATCGTTAGGTGTGCCTGTGGATTAACTGTATACAATCGCAAAGATATATTACATTTTACTAAAATTATAAACCAAAATGACTATATTCACGTTCCGATTATACCAAAGAAGCCGAAAGTATTCTGAAACGTTTTGACTTGTTGTTATTATAAGCCATTTTGCACTTGCAACAACATTTTTGTCAGTTTGGTTTAATGTCAACATCAGGAGGATTCAGTAGCCGCTGATAATGATTTTTATTTGGATACTTGAATTCGGTGAATCTTATCGGTTAGAATTTTAGCAGTGTCTTTAGTGAGGTTAACTTTGCGGGTTTATAAGCAAACTTGGATTGCACGGATCAGTTTGTTTAGCGGAAAATATGGTCTCTGTAGGGCTACTACTAGGTTGTGATGTTTGTATAACCAGCGGATAATACGGAGGCAAGTTATTTCCGCTGAGATAGAAACCTTACGACGAAACATATGGTAAACGGTGCATATATAGGATAGGGTATTACCAAGCCTCCCGCAGGATTCGCACCCTACACGTTATAGTCTTAGCAATCTAAGACGGCTCTTCCGCTTAGCAGACGCTTTTCGTAATCAGCACAGTCATTTTGTCTCACGGCCCTTTCGCTCAGTTGGCTTTAAGCGTACTCGGCACAGTGCAGAGAGCCGGAACGGTGTACAAGGCCCTTTGTTTAATTTGCACTAAGCGCACTTGGCGCAGTGTTATCGGGATCTCAGGTCCTTCCGCGTGTGCTTTAGCTCCACAGTATTCGACACGGTGATCAAAGTTACACCAGGTTCCAGCCCGCAGAACGTGGCTCTCGTTTAAAACAAGTGTCGAAGGTATAATACGTTTCGGTAAAGGATTCCGGATTACTAATAAATTTTATTGAAGCCCTCACCCGGAGATATACAGGCTCCAACAAACAAACTTTGCTGAAAATAAGCTAAACTAAATTATTCAAAAGTTCGGAAGGAGCAGCACAAAATAAAAAAAAATAAAAAAATAACTCGGCAGCGGTGAAATAAAATCGGTAAAACTCTTAATAAAATCGTTGGTCAGGTGAAATAGCGGTGTCGGCAATTTGAAATTTCTGTTTATACGGCAATACACTGGTACGGCTCGGCTTGAACGGTGAGATCTCGGGAAATCTGCAAAAGCAGAGAGAACTCATAGAGCTAAGCCCAAGCGTCTCCTCATATTTATACGCGTAGCTATCTCACCGGAATGCGTGTCGTTTGCGTACCTCCACACGACCCTATTGTTTATCGCCTGCTTTAATGGCTTTTGGTTTGATAATAACTTTGTTGACTTTGCTTATGGGTTTTCTATGTGTACAAATTTATAATTTTCATGCAAAAATTGTACGTAAATTGCAAATAATTAAATTATTTTTCGGAATTTACACAATCAAATCGTCCGTTATGATGTCGTAAAGTTCGAAGCTGCAAGTATAACTGTCGTCTGCTCAACGCTTCTGGTGCAGCAGTCCCGGGAAAACCTGTCGCCGTGGTTCGCAGACGTTCCCACAGCCGTTAAGGGCGTTTACAAGTACGAGCTGGCGTGCGAGGTGACATAGACAGTAACTGTCATGCAGCTACTGTCGTTGTGTAAACGAATCTATGCAGGTTGCTGTTAAGGCGAGTAGGACAGTAACTGGAGTGCAAGTTACTATAAAATAATATTTTGTTTTTTATTGTCCATTTGCCTTCCCCCTCCACACCATAAGACAGTGTACTACCATTGTGTAAACACATTTAACCTAGCTATAAAAACAGAAATTTGAGAAAGGTGGCTTTAGAACCATATTTCTAAGAAATGGAATTAGAAAATTTGACTGATGTGACAAAAAAATTCAAAAATTTACGTTCAACATATAATGAAAATTTTTTAAAATAACCAAGGTAAAAAAAAGTGGTTCACCGGCACAGATGAGAATACAAACCATCTATAAAATGGTTTGATTTGATACCTCCATAATGAAAATTATAAATTTAAAGAAAAAAAAAACAACAAATGACTTGGTAAGTACTTAAAATATATTTTATTCGATATTCATATAAAAAAAATACATTTACACTGCTATCATGTTATTTTGCCCATGCAACAGTTCCTTCCCCACAGAAATAATTTCTATATTTATCTCTCACGTTTTCTCAATTTTTTTTGATCTGTTATTAATTCGTGAGGCGAATTCAAACCTGGCAGTTGGCTAATTTCTGATCTCCGTTGTCCAAGTGTGACCGTAAAATTATCTTCATAATCTACAGTTCCTGGTTGGTGTATAGGAATTTGGTGCTGTTTTGCGCAATCAGTTATGCAGCGTACATATTGCAATAACAACTTTTATTGCCGTTTGTTCTTGAACTTGAATTGGTTTTCGTAAAACTTGGAAACGACTTGATATGATGCCAAATGCATTTTCAACAATACATCTAGCTCTACTTAACCTATAGTTAAAAATTCTTTCTTTAGTAGTTGGTATAGTTTTGTAGGGCTTCATTAAGTACGATTTAAGTGGGAATGATCATCCCCTACAAGTACACCTCCTTCAAGGTAGTAAGTTATTTTTCTAGAAGAGGGTAAAAGAGAACTATTTTGAAAAACTCTACCATCTGCATTTCGACCATATGAACCTACATCTATGTACTGAAACAGTAGTCATGATCCGCAATGGCCATAGAACAATACTGTTGGTTCCTTTGTAGTTATAATATTCATTACCACAATTGGGTAGTGCTTGAATTGCTAAATGTCTTTCGTCAGTCGAGCCACAGCAACCAGGAAAATTCCATTTTCATGAAAACCTACTTGTGCTGCTTTCCATTCTTCTGCACTTGGAATCTGAAAAATTACTGTGTTAATAGTTAACATTTTATTTTCAGCCTAGTACGACGAATGAAACTGAAGAAGGCGTGATACCCGAAAATGATATTGAAATTTCAAAACCAAAAAAGTCATGGCCTAAGACAAATTAGCAAACTGATGAAGACGCGATATCTAAACATGACATTGAAATTTCATAACCAAAAAAGCCTATGGTAAAAAGTCATTACCCAAGACAAATGTGCCTCATCAAAAATACAATAAAATATGTAATTGATGAATTGAAACAACTCAACAACAGCTTAGCAAAACCTGTTTCCTTTCCACAGGAAGACGAGTGTGACCTGATCGATAAGCATATAGCGTATCAACTAAGACAATTGCCATTGCTTGACATGATGGATGCCAGAGATCAAATACAGCAAATCCTTTTGGCATACCGCTGTATGTTTATGCTGGCGCCACCCTCCTATATAGCTCATCAGATTCTACCACTCCCCTACCATATGTAGTCTGATCAGATACTCCTTTCAGTCCATTAAATGAAGCATCCACCAACCTGCAATGTAATACTACAATTTGAATTGTCACAACCTTCTTGTTCAAATTCTAATCAAAATACAGGTTCAATGGATTTAATTCACCAAGCAATGTCATATACAGACATATAAGCGCCACTAACGTTTAGTTATGTTATTTTTTTATGGTTTGTATTATTTTTCATTTGTCATATTTTGTATTTTAACAACGAATATTATTTAACAATAAAGAAATAAATAATCGATAAAATGTTTTTACTTTAATAAAATCCTTTAATTCTTTACATATGACATCACATATATCTGGTACAAGTTTTGACGTGACAGCTTTGGAAACCCTATACATTATTGACAGCATTCTGAATGACATTCCTGTCGCAAAAAAAAAAGTTAAAAATATTTCTAACTTCGTTCTTGATGTTAAAGCTTCTCTCATACATGTGTCATTATGTTGTATTTTTGGACCAATTAAATTCAAATGAAAGTCGAACTGATCGGTGGTCAATCTTATTACAGCTTTATATTCTCTGGGGTCTTCATGGTATAACTCTTTCCATAATGTTTTTGTCGCTCAGAATCTTTTTCTTCAACCAACTTCTTTTTTTCCTTTTCTTTTGAATAAGCTTTAACATGATGGTGAAGGCACCATTTTCCAGTGTCTGGCCACCTAACTGTCAGATTTCAAAATCTCCGTGTAAACGAGTCGAGATACAGACAGCAACTGTGTCATAGGTTGGCATCTGATGGTAGCTGCTTACTCGCCCAGCAAGGTACTGGCTGTGTAAACACAACTTTTTGTACCGCGAACGAGCGTTCACTATCACAGCCAGTGAGAGTTGCTTCAGCCGCCCCTGTAGAAACGGCTTTTGTCACTGCGGCCCTGATGCGACGGAGAACACCACCTACGTGCCACCACATCACATCCACACTCGCCGCCATCGCCTTGGCCGCGTAACATGGGGGGAACTGTTACCGGGCAATCGACGGTGTTGAGTGGATATTAAAAATACTGTAAAAATAATGTATCGAGTAACAAGATAAAAAAAACGAAAGATTGTAATGACAGATAAAATAATAATTGTGTGTATTGTATAAGTTGTTCATTTGTATATAAGGATATCTAAATGTTGGAAGGTGTTTTATAAGAAGATTATCCTCGACACAGTTCAAATAAAATAACAGGTTATGGGCTCCAGGCAAATAAAGTTGCTACGTGTAAAAGTAAAAGGAGGCGCCCGCAAAAAATGGACATATACATGTTAGTTAAGAAAGCAATTATCACATGTGGAAATTTCGCATTAATTATTAAGGAGAAAAGCGTTATCAAGTGTATTGAGGAAAGAATTTACATGTATCTAGTTATGAGAAGGTAGAAACTTGAAGCTAAGAAGAAGGAAAATAAATGTTAGTCAATAATAATTCAATGCTTAGACGACGCACAAATTGATGTAATTCGGGATAAGAAAACAGCATACAGTATATGGAAAAGCTTAGAAAAGAATATGAAAGAAAGGTGTTACGGGCCAACTAATGTTACAGAAGAAAATTAATGGAGATGAAGCTAAAAGATCCTAGCGATTTGGAGAATTTTTTAACACAATTTAATGAAACCGTAAGACAATGAAAAGTACAGAGCTGAATTGAAAGAACAAGACGTTGTTTGCAATTTATAGTTAGCAATGCCAAGGCCATTTAAAACCGTTATTACGATACTGAAAACACATCAGCAGATGTTTAACTAATTTGAGATATGGTCAAATCTAAATTAAGAAGTGAAGTGAGAAAAACGGAAAATGTTAAATCGTAATGTGGAAACTGTAAAACTAGCTCCATTCTCATTTACCCAAGTTGGAGTGTGTTATTGGTGTGGACAGGGCACTACAAGAAAGATTGTAGGCGATGGAATCAGCAAGAGAAAGATTCAACATCAGTAGAGGACGAGGAAGCTATTACGGAGGAAGGTCTGAAGTGAAAACAGCCATGCAGGAGGAAAAGACAGATACGTGAATTTTAGGAATCCAAATGTAAGTGGCGAACGAAGAGTGATTACGTGGAGTCAAGAGAAAGAAGGTAACCAAGGCATTTGTTTTTTAATGAAACCGATGTACCTAATGTAGTAAAACAGTATAAAATTTTATATCGATTCTAGTTGTACTGACCACTTGAGTAAACGATAAAATTTTTTTCTCAGATTTAAAAATGTTAAATGATCTACTATAAAATAGCAGTTGACTAAAATAATAATTATTATTAAAGCAGTAGGTGTAGGAAATATCAAAGTTGTCAGTCAGACACCAGAAAATGATTTCAAATGTATCATAAGAAATGTTATTTATGTAGGTACCAAATTTAAGAAAAATTTACTTTCTGTAAAGTGACTAGCAATGGCAAATATTACTGTTGTATTTAATGATGTAGTTAGTTTATATAATGGTTAATAGGTTTGGGAACCAAAATAAAAATTTGTATGAGAATTTTATTCAACGTAGAAAGCAAATATTGTTTTAAATGTTAAATTAGATAATAAATTCATTATTATGCGTATAAAAAGATTAGGTCACATTTGTCAGTCAAATTTAGAAAAATTAATTAAGAAAAAAGATGAGCGGTCTAGAAGTTGTAAAAGTTAAGGTAAAGAATTGATTTTTGTCCAATGTGTCTATGGTAAAATGACAAGACTTAGTTTTGGAAATAAAACCAGATCGAAAAGATTATTAGAAATTATACATTCCGATGTAGTTTAATAACTCCTTCGGCGATTGATGGTAGAAAGTATTTTTGTCACATTTAGTGACGGCACAATTAGTGTAGCGTTCCAAAAGTAGTCGCTACTTTATATCTAAATAAACGCGCATTTTTCCCCCGCTAGATGCATGATGACTAGCAACTTTTCCCGCAAGAAGGTCTAAGAATGGCTACCGGTGGTAGACCGCCGGTGGTAAAAAGTACGTTTTACGTTTTTATCTGTTTCGTTTTGAGTAAAACGAAAGTTTGATTAAATAGATTAGCTTTAGCAAATCTATCTATGTTTTTGGTGTTGTGTACGTTCCGTTAAAGAAAGTTTGATTCAGAAGAATAAACGTTGGTCCCGAAATTGAAGAATATTTGTTACCTTTTTGTACGTTTGGTTTCTACAATTCTATCAATGACAAATCGACTATCCACTTCGTTTTATTTATGGGAGAAAAGAAAATTAGTTTCATGGAAAATTCAGTATGCATTATGTCATTCTGAGTGCAGTTTCATTCTCACAAAGTACAAAGGTCAGCTCAATTACCTGTTCAAGCTTCGACAAAATTCAACGTCCCTTAACTTAACACAAGGAACTCTAAGTAAGTGCTTAAAATAATATTAACAATTCTTCAAACTTTCCGTGCATTGAAGTTAATTTTTGACAAACTAAAGTCGACTTAAACTGTTAGCAATAAAAATGCAGTCGTGGTTATCTTTCTTTTATGCATTAGTCTGTACGCAATAGTTATCATTCGTTGTCGTACCTTAAATGCAGTAGTGGTACCTAACGTTAAGCAGTAGTTGTTTGTTTTGCGACTACATTATATTTACTCTTTTTGAGTTACCGGGTTAAGCGGCGATTTTTAGACGAATGTCAATGTTTTTGTTTGATTTAATGCTGAATTTTTATTTGATGTTAGATTTATATTTTTAGGTTGAAATTTGTTTTATTCTTTTTAAAGGTTTTGCTTGTTTCTCTTTAGTAAATAAGCTGTCTGCCCATTTATTCGTTATTATTTACGTTTTTAGTTTGAGAAAGCACATCTATATAAAGGTAAGCAACAAGGCATAAACCAAAAAGCAAAAATTTCTATGACCAATAGAGAGTTTCTGTAGCATTTATCTGAGTTGTAGCAGGTTGCAATTTAAATGTGTTCTTAGAATAAAAGAGTTTTTGGCCATTACACTATTCTTGTTTTATTCATGTATACGTTATTAAAAATAAAAGCAGAAGTTTATACGTGTTTAAAAAAATACATTAAAAAGCAGTACATTCAAAATTTAATTTGAGAGTATCGGTACTTAGGTGTGATAACGGTAAGAGAATATGTATCCTAACGAATTAAAAAGTTTTTACAATAATGATAACGGTATTTATAAAGATTATTCGACTCCGTTACACCGGAGCAGATTAGAAAAGCAGAAAGGTTTAATGAAGTCCTATTAAATAAAGGAAGAACAATGATACAAGATGCAAGAATACTCAAAAAACATTTTGGAACAAAGCTGTAAGTAGTAGCTGCCCATGTTTTAACTGAAGTCCAAATTTTAATTTAGAAAACGTTACACGGAAAGAAATATGGAATGGGGAACAATAGTCGGATTTAAAAAAATGTAAAAATATTTAGATCAATTCTCATACAACAAAACAGTTCAGAGATAAATTTGATGAGAAGTCAGATAAATGTTTAATGATTGGATATACGTCGACAGGATATAAATTATGGAACATAAAAGAAGAAAGGTGAATGTGTCGAGAGATGTGATTTTTTAATGAAAACGAATTTTTATTGTAAGTTAAAGAAAAGAAGAAAAAAATAGCGTTGAATTTGATGACAATGATGTAAAAGAAGAAAATGATAAAGAAAATAGGAAAATTAAAGTAACTGAAAATAGAGAAGAGTAACTGAAATCAGAGACCGATTAGAAGCGAAAATAAAAAACCATCTAATAATCTGAAAATACATTGATTGTGAAATGTACACTCATGAAATTTAAAACTTGGACACCACAATTTCTGTAAATAAAAGTTTGCACATTGTGAAGCAGGCTTAAGGGTATCATTTAACAGCAGGTAGATCTCAGCAGGGGTTATCTTATAGAAGGACTGTAGAATGAATCATTACACTAAGCACGTTTTAGAAAATAGGTAATTTACGTTGCTTACTTAATTTTTTTCTTTAAAGAATATATTTGAAGGTATCGCTAATTAAACACCATAGCTCGATTAATTATCGAATCAAAATTTTGTTTAGGAAATGTTTACAAAATAAAATTAGAAATAATTTTGATTTAAAAACGTCTACAAGCAATAACTTTTAAATTAAATCAAAAACTAAACATGGTTATTTGGGTTGACTGATTATTACTTATTTTAAAATAAATCTAACCTACTAATTATTGTAAGTTATTAAAAAAATCATTAAACTCTCTATTCATAATATTTAGTCCTTACAAAATGTATATTTTATGACGTTTCATTTTTCTGTAGTTAATATAAAAAGTGAAAATAAAAACTAAGGCAATTCTTATTGTCAACGTATATATTTAGTTTTTGACAAGAATTTATTACATAATTATAATTAAGATACCAAGTTATAGTTTAAAATTAAATGAAAACTTTTTTTAAATAAAGGTATTACTATATAAATAAATATAAGAAATCAATAATGGGTGTGACCTCCATTATTATTGATACATTCTTGGAGGCGTCTGCTCATTGACGCTATCAAGGTATCAATATAATTAATATTAATCGTTTCCCATGCGGTATCAATGGCTGCAATTAGTGCATTACGGTTTACTGGTATAAAATTTGGCCCTTGTTGTCTTCGGATAACAGCAAGTATTCGAGCCCAAACATTTTCGATAATGTTAAAATCTGGGCTTTTGCTGGCCAGGGTAACAGCTCCAGTTATTTGCTTGTATCCAGTTGCGCACAACCTGCGAAGTATAGGGTCATCATATCCCGATAGTTAATTATCGAATGTTCCAAGAAAATATGTGTAAATAGTAAATGGAATCTACTAACGTAACGTTAAGTCGTTAATTATAGTTACATAACTCTCCTTTCATAAGATATAGTTCATATTAATATGCTTATTGTAAAGCTTCGTACACACCTGAACAACAAACCGAGGAACAAACAGAACAACGAACCGAACGGCAATCGGAACATTAATTTGGACGGTGCTACGTACGAATTTTAGAACAGATTCGCAAGTCCTGATTGTTCCACGAACGGTTTGCGGCGTTCCCGCAACTTGTCGGTTTTTTCTCCGACATCAAAAAAATGCGCGCGAATGCGTTTGCAGGTTTGGACGAATCTAAACAAAACGGCGAACAAACTTATGCGGGAGAATTAAATTATTTATTTTTGTCCTCCCTTTTTGTGGGTTTGTTGTGTTTTAGGTAATATTATGGAGTTGACAGAAGAAAAATGTTTTAAATTAATCAGTGTTTAAGAATGCAAGAAAAAATGATGTCCCTATTAGCATCATTTGGGCGGGAAATTTCCAAAATAAAAAAAAAGCGAAGTAAATTATAATTTTTACTCTTCTTTGTGCGTAAAAATTTGGTTGGCACTATCTTCTTGTTTTCCGCAATTTTCTCTTCTCAATAATAAATATATGAACTGAAAACTACTGAAAATAATTATGGGAACAGCACAAACGTTCCGTTTGTTGTTCGGATTGTGGAAATCATAAAAGATCGTTTGTCGTTCTGTTTGACTTTCGGTTCGTTGTTATGTTTGTTGCTCGGTTTGTTGTTCAGGTGTGTACGAAGCTTTACAACTTAAGCAACAATTTTTGGCGAATAAAGATTAGTTTGTGATGTAATATTAGAAACACAAATTTATATCATATCAAATTTATGACAACTTAAAACCAAGAACGTGTATGTTATTGCTAAGAAATTATTAAGGAAAAAGCGCAATTGCAGTGTAAATATTTATAATTAGATATTTTCGAAAGTTTATAAGTCCTCTATTGTAATCTTAATACTTAAAAGAAAATCCTGTCCATTAGCATTATAAGGAAATGGCTTTTACTTTATGAATAAGTTTCAATAACAATAGAATATCCTTGCTTGTTTAATTTACTTCCTTTGAGTC
Source organism: Abscondita cerata (assembly GCA_030710515.1). Lineage (NCBI taxonomy): Eukaryota > Metazoa > Arthropoda > Insecta > Coleoptera > Lampyridae > Abscondita > Abscondita cerata. The sequence goes on along the minus strand of JALBCR010002449.1, from coordinate 31,521 downwards.
ATATTGCTCTAAGGGTTGTTACATTGGTCATTTTGTAAACATTTCCTAAACAAAATTTTGATTCGATAATTAATCGAGCTATGGTGTTTAATTAGCGATACCTTCAAATATATTCTTTAAAGAAAAAATTAAGTAAGCAACGTAAATTACCTATTTTCTAAAACGTGCTTAGTGTAATGATTCATTCTACAGTCCTTCTATAAGATAACCCCTGCTGAGACTACCTGCTGTTAGAATTGTAAATGATACCCTTAAGCCCGCTTCACAATGTGCAAACTTTTGTTTACAGAAATTGTGGTGTCCAAGTTTTATTTTAAAAAAAAAAAATAAAAATTAAATTTCACTGGTAGTTTGAGAATTTGCTCAACGTGAGTCGTTATGATAAACTATACTCACCTGGCAAATTATCAACAATACGAACATTATTATTCATAGGAAATAAATACAAACATTATATTAGACAATTAGACAATAAAAACAGTTTTCTTGAATGAGAAACTAGAAAAAACGTTTATGTTTATCCATGGTTATAAATGCAAAACTGACCATGTTTTAAGTTAGTCATTATATGGACTTAAACAAGCATCAAATGCTGGAATGATACAATTGGAGTTTAAAGGTCATTGACTGATTATTGTTTTATATATAAAAGAATTTAAAAGATCATATTATGTATTTTCAATTGATGATATTATTATATCGAGTCAAATTTAAAATTGATTGAAAACTCTAAAACTTTGATTTAGTTATAATTTGATACAAAGGCTTCTTGGGTTAGAAATGGTCAAAACAGAGAAGAAGGAATATTAAAAATAATCAAAAACGGTATATAGAAGGAATTTTAAGACGAATTGTATTGCGCTGTCTACTATAGGCAGAGGTTAGTAGCTCTATGTTTGGCAGTTCAAGATTGTTTAGGGTTAAGAAAAAAACTATTAATACAAATGAAGGTAGACCTACAGAATTTTAAAAAAGTAATTTGAAGATAATCAAGGTTGCATTGCATCCATAAAGAATCCTGAAAGAAATAATTTCGTTTGTGAAAATAGTAATTCAAAAATCATGATTATCGAATATTTAAAATACTAAATTTCAATTAGTGGTTGTTGACAAAGGGATTACATTAAATTCAATTTTACTAATTGTGAAGACGATTAGGTCTAAAATAAACGTTAATTTATTATTATTTATTATTGTGCTTTGTCATTTATGAATACATGATATAAAATAATATAATATGTGAAGTCTAGTTCAATAAATACATTCGAGCGCTGTGAAACGATGTTATGGAGCTATAATCGTACAAATTTGCGTAGGCCGCGGCTGCTATCATAGCTTCATCTATTGTGACACATCCCTCGTGATATTCGTACAGGAGACAGTTGTTGTGCGCGTTTCATTATGGCAGGTCTTATAGTTGGGCGTCCAAAACCGATTACCGAGCAGTCATACAGTTTCTGCATGCTGAGGGCAACACTCCAGTTCAGTTATGGGAGAATGCAAAATGTTTATGGTGGAGTGTCCTTCAAAAACCACAGTCGTGGAATGGTGTCGGAAGTTCACAGATGGGCGACAATCGACAGCGGATTTGCCAAGGCCGCATACAGCTAACATCATCAAATCAAGATGGAGCGGATGGTGGGAGATTTTAAGTACCCCCTTACAGCCAGATCTTTCACCCTGTGACTTTATCTTCGGACCATTGAAGAAAACGCAGGAACAGCGATTCCAGTCGGACGCTCAAGTCAACAGGCAGTTTTGAAATGGTTCCGCGAACAGCCAATGGACTGGTACCACACCGGTATACAGCGTCTTGTGAGCAGTGGGATGCATGTCTTTGTAGTAATGGCAATTTTGTTTAGTGTAAAATAAACCGCTTACATACCACCGTTCGAACATTGTATTTATTGAACCAGCCTCGTACATTAATCATTAATTTAATTTAATCGTATGGTTGTTTAATGTATTGTGATGTAAGTGTTATGGTGCTGACGATCAGTACAAACCTGTACAGTGTAGTGACGAAATTGTTGCAATTATGGATTGGATTCGTCTTGGCAAAGCATTTTTCAAGGTTTAGGAAAACCACTAAAACCTAAACATGCAACTCTTACCCACTAGTATTCCTGTGTAATAATATTAATTAAATGTGTGATGTGATTGTGTTCTGTAAAATAAATAATCATAATAGGTGTAAAAATAAAAATCTATAGTTTAGTACAAAACAGGCAGTCTTCTTTTTCAAAAAACGGGATTGAATAAAATAGTATACATCCTCGGTGGAAATTTTATTCCCACCTTACCTGTAATATAGTATAAATCATAGTAAAATCAAAATCATCACGTTTTATAACAGCTTTAATTTTGACTGCAAAGGACAATAGACAATAACTTGGCAAAAGCTGGCTAGCCCAATTTGGGCCAAAAAGGTCCTATGTTTGACCATTTAACATGAAGAAAGAATCGATCTTTCCGATTCTATTAAAATTTTGTGGACCTTTATAGCCCAATAATGCTTAATTAACAGTTAAAAACCGTCCAAAATACACACGTATCTATGGATTTTTATCTGCTTGTAAAATGCACATTTATACACTTCAGTAGTTTTGGGAAGCGCCAACATTTAAATTTTAATTGATTTTGAATACATCACAAGCTTTATTCCTCTTTGCAAAACTAGGTTCATGCGTCAAATAGCATGATTTATAGATTGCTTCTGTTCCTCAAACGTAGCTGGTCTCGGTGCCTTCTGGGCTTTTGGTTCTAAAATCTTAGTGCTTCACGGAAATACATCAACCACGCAGTTCGCCTTCCTATCTCGCTTGGAGGTTCGATCCAGTGACCAATAAAGGTTTCTTCACTTTTCTCGTAATCATCTCCCTCGAACTTGTACACAGACTCGGTGGACGTGTCTAATGTAAGTTTCTCAAAGAATTCCCCAAACCGGCCAACTTCTGGTTTAGCTCGTCCGTTTGGTTCCCAGTCTTTTCAGGATTTCATTCATGTCTTCACCTGTAATATCACTATCTTTTGTAGCAAACACTTGATCTGCTCCAAACCAAATCATGTTCAACATATCATCCTTATTCAACTGGTTAGCTTTGTTGTCCACCAATCGACCTTGTTGAATGACAGTTTTATCCAGTCTCAACAATTTCCGCTCTTTCCACAATCTTTTCCTCCACGGTGCTTTCCGTAATAAATCTGAACACTCTAACGCTTGCATTTGACATATGATAGCTCATATATAGGTTGGAGATCTATTTGGGATTCAGTCAGAATCCAGTTTGCCGTTATGAAGGTAATTCCGAGACCACCTGCTCACAATCTTCCGAAGGTTAAAGAGTTCCAGTAAAGGAAAAAAGCCCACAACGCGTGCAAATTTTTTGAAGTGTTCCTGTAATCAACATTCTATTAACGATTTAAATTCTTGAATATACTCGGACGACTTCGACTTCTCGTTTTTGGTTCTGTGCGCCTAATCAATAATGACGTATTTCAGTGAAACTTTTAAATATTGATTTCTCCTTGATTACTTTCTCATACGATGTAACTCAGACGATGACGTAGAATCACTCTCATTATCAACCCTACTATATATTGGCTTCTTCTTGTTTAGTTTCGACGGTTCAGAAACAGTTTTCAAGATACCTAACTGTAAAAGTATTCAGACTCGTCATTGCAGACTACAACTTACTTCAATCGCTTTATTTCTTTCCACCCAAAATGTACAGACGAAGAGTTCGTAGAAATTACAAAATTGCTTGTATGTTGGCATATCTTGATTTCCGATCTTCACATTAATAATGCATCCTTTCCTTGAATAAGCCTCTTTCTTGGGCAAAATACGAATTTGAGATTTCATATAAGTATTCAATATACACAGACTTAAAGTCTGTGTATATTAATACGTTTAGGCACCCAAATATTCTAATGTTGTAATATCTTCATATATTTCATTCCGAAAATATTCACATCCCTTTTTCATACCAACTTTCTTACTTTTAGGATGGTTCAACCAACATGTTGCGCGTGTTCGAAGGAATTCGCAGCGGAAGAAAAATAATTGCGAAGTCTGGCATCTTGTCGAAGGGATGGTAAACGCTTTAGGAGATCAGTATCATGAGGAGGATGCCTTACATAACGCATGTTGCAAACGGATACGGAAGAGCATCGATGGAAGACGATGATGTATGTAAAGAGAATGGTGGATGTCAAGAGGATGGTGTACATGAAGAAAATGGTGGATGTTAACAGGATGGTGGATGTGAAGAGAATGATAGATGTCAACATGATGGTGAGCAGTACCTGCAGGTACTGGAGATTCTCGTGCTCAACGATCTCGTGTTGTTGATGTTGATGTTGAAGGAAAGAGTAATCTGCTGATCAATCAGAAAGAGATAGTGCAGCTTCGAACCAGGTGTCTTCCTCTGTCTTCCTCAGTTCAGTCTCCGCGTCCCAGAAAAAAGTCCTTCAAGTGCTATAGTTGCCGAAAGGCTCATTGGACTTACTGGGGGTATCCGAAATGACTTAGAACGGTATACATATTAATATAACATTTCATTTGAAATGTTGGGACAGTGAGATTGAATGAAACTAACGTAAAGCTAAACCTGTTACGTAAAAAATGTGGAAAATGAGATTTATTGAAACTGGTGTAAACTAAGCCTGTTATGTAAAAAAAATGTATTGGGAAAAGTGATTTAAAAACGGTGTAATCATAACGACATCGTCGAAAGCAAAGATTAAGCCTAATCTATATCTATCACATCTACTGAAGCATGTTGCTGGATATGCAAATCAACAAACCCCGAACAGTAATGAAGAAGTCTGCTAGAACTGACATGTGGCTATCGGAAGAAGTTTGGATTCCGCCAGCTACTAGATGTTGCAGTAGTCACCTGATCAACCAGAGTATCCTCGACGACAAATCAGATCTCTTATCAAGTAAAAGCACCGTTGGGGCTTGGTGTATTAATATTCAAGCTTTATTCTTCTCTTAAACAATAAAAGCCAATAACCCCATATTAGCATAAAAATCTGATCAACTAGCTGACAAAGATTTTAAGTTGCTGTTAGGATTCAAAAGCAAGTTTGAAGACCTGTTAGGAAATATTCGTCCTCACTTGCGAGACAGCTGTCATCAATCTCCTTAAGATGCCTAGCATTACTTTTGATAAAGCTCCGACTCGGCATTTCTCAAAGCTTCTAGATTCTTGTTTGGCATGCCTCAACAAAAGTCAGCACCAGCATGTGGCAGTGGCTATTAAAAGGGTTTGTATCGCAGAACGTTGGATACGATTCCATTTCCCGTAAAAAACTGATTGCAGAACATGACTCAGCTTATATACGGCAACTTTACAAGTCCCTGTAGGCAACCTTATTCTCTTTCTGGATAGTAGAAACACAACTTATTGACTGTAACTTATTGTTGGCTTATTTAGAAACTGTTTCTTGTTTACAGCTACATACATGCATGTGGAGAAGAGTGAAGATATTGAATTGCAGTGGAAAACCTTTGCTTCGCAAAGGTAGGAATACAAAGCCGATGATGGTGATTGCTCCATCTGGAAGAATCATTGCAGCCACTGAATCAAGCTTTAACATGGATAAGATATGAACTGTAATTAAATGAACTTAATTAACTTTAATATGTGCCAAAGTCGGAGCATATTTTGATAATCCCGATGTAGAATACTTTATAAAGGAAAAAGTTTTACATATAAAGCTCATGTAAGCACAGTGAAATTCGCGCGTTAGGAGAGAGTATAGAATAAACTGAATACCATTACAAGAGGACTTTGGAATTGGCTTGAAAGAACAAGGAAAGGTGCAAAGCATAATGAAAAGACGAGAGACTATTTTCCGACCAGGAAATAAGAAGAAAGTACCTTTTTGTTCCATGTATTAAGCCATCAGACTTATGTCTACAGTAGCTGATGTTATTGGTCTAATATAAGTAGTATGGGTATCATTAAAATGTAGTCATAAAAATATAAAATTCTTACTAAAAACCTAATTATTCGCATCTGTGTATTCATTTTTAGAGTATTTTGGTTTATATGAATTGTTTAATTCATGTCATCAATACGAATTTCCATATAATTTTTAAGTAATGCTGCATATAGTGTGATTTTAATTTCATTGATTTTTTGTCGGATTTTTCACCTCGGGTCAAATCAATGACCCCTAGCGACAGATAATAGCCTGATTTAGGTGCCTTAATGATCAACTGGTTTAGGGTCACAATTACACGTTGTAAAACTAGCCTTAAAACTATTAGTTACCGTCTATTGTCCTTGGAGCGTAGTTATATATTTTAATTTTATCGTAGCAATATTATAGGAACCTACCCTTTTCTTACTATTCTACCATAAGTTCGGTAAAAATTTGCTTCCACACATATTATTATGTAAATACTATTAACTGAAAACAGAATTAATTTTGGTTGAAAATAACAATAATTCATCATATTCACCTATATTATTGAACGGTACAAACAAATATACACCGCAAAATCAACAAATTTAAAAGAGATTAGTTTGTTGTAGTAACATTTACCTTCTAGAAATTGTATTGATAAATAATAACCATACAGTAAATTATTTACACAAACATAAATTACCTAACGACTATGTTTTTAGTAGACAGATGGAAACAGTACTATGCGTAGCCAGTAAAAATGTTATAATTTAAAATTGTTGTTGTCTCTATTTATTGTTTTAAAATGTAATTGTGAAATCAAAGATTAAAGCAGAAAATATGCTTGAGTTAGATCAATTAGCTTGTAGTGTAGCAAAAACTCTTTTTCGGAAGATGATTCTCTGCTTGTTGTATCTTCTGCAGTGATAATATGCTTTACCTAACAGCATCACAAATCCTCGACTACTGGCTTCTATCGACAACAAAATGATCTACTAAAATCTGTCTACTTTAAAATAGAGTTTTCTTCCATGTGAATAATTTAGAAGATTTTAAAACAAAGTTTAGGTTTAGTTTGCAGTGCGACATTAAATAAAGTATACATCCACATACAAAAATGGCTCGTGATAACGTCAATCGAAACATTTCGAATTACTTTTTAACAGTATGGAGATTCAAAATAACGCATGTTGTTGTGTTGGTCTATGAATATGATAAAACCATTACCTCTTTGCAATTATTTACTGCTAATCACAATCAATCCCTAATAATTGTGGAAAAATGAAAATTTGGTAACCAAACAAAACTGCAAGTTAAAATTTACATTACAATTTCCTCAACTCCTCAGAATGTATACTAATTGTGTGTTTGTTTTCAATCCATTTACAGCAATTGTAAACGCTAATCAACTGGTTTACAATAAATCCAGTTACTATGAATTTGATAACTTCTCGTCTAAATTTAAGTGCATACGCTTCACACGATTTAGATTTTCTGATATATCTTACTATTTTAAAGAACATAACTACTCCATATAGATGCCCGATAGTTTATAGAAAACAGTTATTTGGCTTGTCGAAACCTGAAAATTGTTAGCGTTAAAATTGATAGCAGTGGTCTTTCAAAATTGCATGGTGTGGTGTTGTATTGCATTTCTGATTACACTGTTAGCTTGGTGGTTAATATTGAAATTAAAAAATAAATGCTTGCAAAAAACTACGAATTGATACTTATCGTATTGGAATGGCAATCAACGTTTATTCAGATCAGTTTATAAGGTTCCGTCACCACGGGCATTGCGATTTCTTGTAATTAGTTATATTATATACAGCATTTGCATTCAAGCTATATTTACTTCAAATCTGTTACACGTATTTAACTTTCCTCAATTTGAACATGGTATACAAAATTTGAAGATCTCTCTGAATCAAAACTTCCTATAATTGTAAGTGATTAACTAAAGAGTACAGTATTTTCTTATCGGTATATTAATGACGACCGTTATGACAAAATATATAAATCCATACATTTCGTTAAGGATCAAGAAATGGTTGATGTATTTTTGATTGTATAAAAAAAGGTCAATGTGCTGCATTCTTTGCAGGCTACGAAAGATATCATATTTTTTATTCCTCGAACAAGATAATTAACTGGAGATCTCATATACCTTTACGTCAAGTTACATACCAGATTATTTAACCACAACGATTAATAAATTGATGAACATATTTATTGAATGTGGAATAACTAACAGTTTAAATAGACTAGAAATTGATAAATCTGAAAATTTTATAGTAGGTACACCAGTTGCTCTCGTTTGATCATATTTATATTGTTTGCATGATTTTTGGTCGTAGGTTTAGTATTTTCTGTATTTGTATTTGTTTAGAAATTCTTATTAGTTCTTAATTCTTGTACATCTAAAATATATTAGATTTATTGTTAGTACTGTATATGGAGGTACTTTAAAGTATTATTTTAAAAATTGTGTTTTATCACTCTTATTTATTATTGGTAATTTAGAACTATTGTTAAATCAGACTAAATATTTGACTTTGTATGAACCACTATTCAACACTTTTAACGATGTATAATAAATCATGTCTAAATTATCTTGTTTAAGTTAATTTAAGAAAACTATTATCATTATGTACAGTAATTATCTAATTATATAGCAGATAATGTCTTCATTTTTATTTTTTTAGTAAAAAGTTTAAAGATAGAACCCAAAAAAATAGTAGGATTAATTGTACTCATCTTTCATTAATAATAAAATCGGAAATCCTTCTTATTCATTCTATCTACCAGAAATGTTTGCGGGTCAAAAAATGTAATACAATATAATGTACTAGGTGTAGGTTTTTGTTGCAGAAAACGATGTGTTTTTAACTAAAAATTTTCATATAGTTTTTGTAGAAACTTCTATATAAGGTGTTAGATTTCTTAATATTATGAAGAGTAAACGTATTTGTGTATTTGACATTCTCTTTATCATATCATAATAATTATCGTTGTGAAGGGTTCCTCGTCCTTGATATTGGCTTGTTTTTAATAGTACCTATTCAGGTGAATTATTATAATATAGAACAGCACCTAGATGTTTACATTTTCCTGGGACCACATTAGCATTCAAATGTACCATCAATGACATCTATTCTTCTCAAGCTGAAATTCACAATTACGAGTGAGTCATTTATTTTTAATTATAGCTAATTTTACGAACTAATGGGACAAAATTCGGGGCATTAGGGCATCGTTAATTGTCGCGAGAGAGCAAAGATGTCCATCTGGTGGATAGGTCTTTCATCTCAAATAGAAAGTTGAAGAACGCATTAATATAAAACAACCATTTGTACGGGACTTTGACAGGTGGGTGTAGACTTGTTGAAACACAAAAATTTGGTATCTTATAGTTACTGACTACTATTCCAGGTATTTTAAATATTCTTTTAAATCTTTAACTGAAATTAGTGTCATAAACAAGATGAAAGAACTCTTCTCAAGACTGGGTATTCAAAGTGGTTTGAACCGTTAACGGTAGTCAATTTCAAAATCAATTTAAAAGTTCTCACGTAAATATGATTTAAGCATGTCACAAGCTCTCCTTACTACTCAGTCTAATGGTTGAGCAAAAACAGCGGTGAAAATTGAAAATAATTTACTTAAAAAAATTTTGGGTTAATGTCATACAAAAGTACACCAATGTAATCTGGCTTTAGTCAGCTGAACTGTTATTTTCGATAAAGATTAGAACCATTTTACCAGTACTTCCGTGCAAATTGGATCTATTGTAAATACAAAATCATTTGGAGAAGGAAGAGAATGGAAAGGATAAGCAAGCAAGTAATTATAATAAACAACATAATGTTAAAAATAGAGACTGTTTTAATGTTAACGACTCTGTATGGGTTACTGACTTGAGATGTTATGGAAATATTTTGAAATGGTCTGAAGAACATCGCTTTTATATAGTCAAGATTCAAAACGGTATTTATCGTAGAAATCAGTGGCGTTTAATAAATGCACCATATACGCGTGAAACTCAACGTAGCACTCAGTTCCTCAAACAAATGAAGTAATAGTATCACAAGACAAAACTTTACTAAACGAGTCCTAGTGGTAGTAAGATAACAAGATGCAAAAGAAGTGGTTAATGAAAGTATACCTCAAACATCTGAGAAAATTTTGAAATTTGTTTAATTAGCAATAGTAACAAACTGACTTTGTGCAGTCCAACGGAGTGCTTCCAAACCTGTATAGATGTCCGATTATGTAATAAATTAAAAGAAAAATTACTTATATTATATGTTCCTTTGTTACGTTAAGTTAATTTTGCATCACGAATGGTATTCGCTTGGCCACAAGTTGAACAACACGTTTGAATAAAGTTAATGTAATTCGTAATTGATAAGATATTGTTCTCTAGCGGCAAACGGCTTGGTATTTGTTGTAACGTCTTTTTCATCACCCTCCTCTCACCATCAGTGTTGGTATCCATTTCACAGTCGGATGAAGAAAATGAAGTATCCATTAGGTTTTGACTATCGAATTTTGTATTGAATTTCTGTAAATTTTTAACCCATTTACATTAAATTCCTACATCTATTTTAGTTTCAACAAAATAGAGCACGTGCGTATGTTTCACAACCTAAATCACACTGAATCATAGATATATACGTAGTAGCTAAATTCTGAACCAAAACTTGATTAACGAGGCATTCGCCGCCATTTGTCAGTCGGGCACATTTTGAGTTGTGATTGAGAGGTTATTATATTCCTGTGTGTGTTTGTGATTTTAATGGCTATTTTAAGAAATTTCTTATTTGTATCTGTGTATTTTATCTGGTCTTATATTACGTATATGCCAAGATATTTAAAATTAGATTTTTAAGTGGGACAAATTAATTAGTGTTGAATCAATAAATGCTACAATGCGACATACTAGAAATAAGCTTACGTTGTTTTCGAATTTATAATTTATAGCTGTAAGTTACTTAAATAGCTGTAACCTCTACTATATAGCTATTTATTGTATATGTGTTAATAACACGAATGCAATACAAGATTTTATCCACAATCAAACCAATTTAATTAAAAATAAGTAATCTGACAGTTCTAAAATTTCAATGTAATAGCAAATATTAGAAAATTTTGTGAAACTTTGGGCGGCTTTGCATTATTAGTTGCTAGGATGCTTGATTATTAAAACAATATTTGTGAAAAAATTAGAAATCGTTTGTGTGCGTCGTTTTGAAAAATGTCAGAAAGTGATTCTTTGCCGGTAGAAATTAAGTAGAAATGAAGAAGCTAAAGATGCATATATAAAAGAATTTGCTACCTTTAATGAATGGAGAGAGACTAGAGGTGCAAACATCATAAACGAGGACGTCCTGTTGGCTTATTTTTAAATGTAAGAAGCAAGTTTGCCTCCTCGTCGATGTGGACAAAATATTCAATGTTAAGAGCAACTTTGAATGTGCATAGAAATATTGACATATCAAAATACGGCAAATTAATTGCTTATCTCAAGAGCCAATCGAAAACTACAAGGCAAAGAAGGCAAAAGTGCTTGAGAGGGACACATCAAACAATTTTGAAACAGCATCTGATGAAAAGTACTTAGTGATGAAGGTACAACCAATTTTCTTTTCTTTTGTATTGGTATCTTAATTATTTTAAATATTTCTAGGTTGCTGTCATAATGGGTGTTTGTGGAGGTTTACGATGCAATGAACTGGTAAACTTAAATATTGAACATGTGAAAGATAAAGGATCTTTTATCTACGTGTCCATCCCAGAAACAAAGACCAATATGTCAAGCAGTTTCACTGTATAAGACGAAGGATTCTCTGTTAATGTTATGGAGATATGCAAGAAATATTTACGCCTACGTCCTAATAGTACTATTTCGCAGGGAAGATTTGTTTTGCGATATATAAATTCAAAATGCACCGTGCAACCTGTGGGAATTAACACTATTTCAGAATCCCCTCAGATTGCTTCTTTCTTAAAACTTCTAGACGCTAAATCCTACGGGCCATAGTATGCGCCGTTCTTCGGCGACTCTGTTGGCTAATGCTGGTGGTGATATTCTCACTCTTAAGAGGCACGAGCGTGGAGGTCATCTAGTGTTGTTGAGGGTATATAGAAGAAAGCGAGTCAAATAAAATCGATATTGCTAGAAAAATTCAAGGAAAATCCAGCACAATGCAAGAGATCTCCGCAATGCTGTCTTCCTCAAACGTGGTTTGTGTAAATGTAAATCCTGATATTGCAAATAAGTTTACTTTTGATGTTAACGTGAATGTTAATATTAATGTTAATAAATAATTACCAAATTTTCTGCAATTTTTTCTTGAATTTTATATATTACAAAACACTAAGGTTTTATGGAATATAAAACAAAAAACGCAAAGAACATTTTCGTGTATTTAAAAAATAAAGTTGATGATGGTTGCTAACAAACAAAACGTTGTATCAAAAATTGGATAAAACCATTAGGTAGAGCTAGAAAAGTGGCAATAAAATGTGGTATTTTTCTTGATATCTCTTCAATAAGGTCAGAAAAAATAAAAACGAAAATCGGAAAATATAATTTTTTCAAATATCTCAAAGACTAAAAGAGATATGTGAGTTCTTTAAAGACTATAAATACATCCTTAAACGCGCAACTTTTGTTCTATTTAACCGACCTTCCATCTCTTACCGTTTCCGAGATCCCCATAGTGGGCATCCTTATCTTAGACACGTTGTATATAGATGGCGACTATCCGCCCAAAAAGATTATCAATGGCATCAAGCCATTTACACCAACATACAGCAAGTGTATACGGAATCAAAACAAGTTCATGGTGGCATCCGTTCACTCCACGATCAAGCCAGCATCCATGTATATTCTATGTTAGTTATATACCAACCTGACTTCCGTATAGTCTACTTTTAGTCTAACGTGGCATATAATGCGATGTTGCCAGACAGAAACACATTTGATGATATCAGAATATTAAATGCGAGAACCATATTAATCGGTTACGGGCACTACTAACTTTTTTATGCACTATCTTTTGCATGCAGTAAATGGGTGTTTAACCATAATATTTATAACAATAATCAAATCAAAATCAAATTTTATTTGTTTTTAAAATTAACAAAAAGATTTGACCACTCAATAAAAAAGACTTAAATAAATAAAACTCACAGTGTAATTTAAAGAAAAGATAATTTACTCTACTGTCATTATTTGTCTTTTCTTCCTTCTAACCATCTTCTTCTCTTGTCTACCTCTTTCATCCATTTTATACCATTTACTAGTAAACTTTTTCTTCCCATTCCCTCCACTCTTAATTCCACACAATACTCGATTAGATGTTTAATATTTTCCGAATATTTCTACACATTTTACATAACCTATCTTTGTCTTTCTTCAAAAACTTATTTTGTTTTATTTTTATTACCTACTAAACTTAGTTATCATCTTTTTTCTTGAATTGTCAGCCTTTCTCTTAGTACCTTGGAATTGCTTACAGTATTATATCCATGTGTTATGTATCTTCTTCCTTATCCTCATTCTTTTTCTTGTATGATTATCCTTCCTTTTTGTTTCTTCCATCTATCTTCATTTTTATCTTATTCTTCTTTTCTATTGGGTAACATTTTCTTTTTAATATGCTTTTTTTCGTTTTCACTGTGATTTATTTTTCTAATTCTATCCAACATTCATACAAAATTTTACAATCTTTCCTGTTCTCCATTCTTTCCTCAAATCGTATCGTATTGCTCCTACCCTTATTTTCTCTAGTTTTATTTCCTCCTCTATTAAATATTCAAACGTAGCGTCCATCTCCAATATTTTCCTGTATTCTTCTAGCTTTTCCATTCTTTCTACCTCTAAATTTCTGCCCCGTAAATCATCACATCTTTTACTAACCTCTCAAACAACCATTTTCTCTTTTACATATCTTTCCCAAAAGCACATTCTCCCATTTTCCATATCTGCCCTAAAATTTTACTTCGATCTCTTCTCCTCCCCACCTGCACTTTTCTCTTCCGTTTTTCTTCTTAAATATCATTATTTTGTTTTCTTACATTTACTTCCAGTTTTTTTCTATAAATCTTTTCGGCGTATTTATTATCTTTCGCATCTTAACCTCTATCCTTGTGAATATCATCTGTATAAGGTAGTGTTATTATGTTTACTTTTCAATTTTATTCTCTTCATGATTTTGCAGTTCTTCCTTTAGGTCTTTTATATATAGAATAATAACATTGGGCTTAGCGGATATCTTTCTCCATCCCTTTTCTGCCCAAAATACTTTCCTAAGCTTTCCCTTCACTTTTATTCTGCATTTTGTTTCCTTGTATATTTCTCCTACTGCCTCTATTATGTCTTAACTTATGCCAATGCTTCTCTTATCTCTCATAAATTCTTCTATCCACTCTGCCAAAATCTGTTTTTATGTATTGTCCTCCTTTCTTTTCTAAAACCTGTCTGCCAATCTGGTATAATTTTTTTCTTTCGCTTTTCTAATCTTGTTTTTATTATTTCTCCGTATATTTTGTATCGTACATTCGGTATGCTTATCTTCTGTAATTTTTACATCTTGTTTATCTCCGCCTTTGTATATGGGCACAATATTGCTTCCTTCCACCTATCTGAAAACCTTTCTCATTGACATGTCATTTCCATTACTTTCCTGATTCTATATCTCATTCTTTTTCTGTGTATTTCTACTGTTCTCCTTGTGTTACATCTGTGCCTGCCGCTTTTCTCATCTTCAATTTTCTACTTTTTTTATTCTCTCTTGCTTATTTTTTTTATCTATTCTTTCTATATGTACTATGTTTCTCTTATTTTCCTCGTAGCGTATTTATCATGTGGCTTTCCATTTTTATCTATTTTACTTCTCTCCTTTTTCGTTTTCTTCTCCAACTTACAAACTCCATGCTTGTGTCTCATTCCTAATTTTTTTCTTCATTATTATCTTCATTTCCTATTCTCATAAATTCTATATTCTCTTTACTATTCACGTTTACAATTACAATTTATCCTCCTTTTCTTCCTATAAACTCTTTTTTTCTTCCTGCATATTTTCGTTTAATATTGTTCAAGTCCTCTCTTCACATAACTCTAATAGTTTCCCTCACCCTTTTATTTTTTATTCTTCGAATTCTTCTTTTGGTCTCCATTTATTTCCATTTCCCTTCTTCCCTAATTTTGCGTTCAAATTTCCTCCTATAATAATCTGTTCTTTCTCTTCTGCTGTAATCTTATTATTTCCTTAGTCTTTTCCATTTCTTTCTTATATACGTTATTATTTCGTATTTTCCCTTCTTTAGTTTTCACTATAGTTTTCATCGCTGCTTTGATCTCATTTATCCTATTAAATCTTCTTTCTCCCTCCTTTCTTACTCCAATATTTATTCCTCTTTTGACCCTCCGCTCTTTTTATCTCTTTCCAGAATTCAAATTCCATATGAGGTCCTATGGCAATTTATTACTCCATATTTCCCATTCTCTTTATTCCATCTACGTTTCTACCAGCCATACCATTTTGATGTTTTTATATACTTCAGAACCTTTCCCCATTATCTTTATCCCAACAGTGTTCCAAAATAATACTTTACTTTTTTTATTTTTTTATTTCCTTCCTATATAAACTTTCCTCCCTCTTTTCCTCTTTTAACTTTCTAGTTTTGCGTTTATTTTTCTTATCCTTCCTTTCTTCTCCACCCACTTTCTTTCTTCTCCCTCCACCCATAATTTTAAATATCCTATTTTACTACTAATTTGCGAACATACCAAAAAATGCGGATCATTAACCCAAAATATTTTGAAGATGGCAGAACTTCCGGTTTTACCTGAAGTATGTATCAATTGCTTATTTTATATGGAGCACCTATATTTACTACATTTTAGATTCTGCGTCTAATTGTAGGCATATTTTATGTACAATGTCACATACCTCACCTCAATCGTTTCTGACTTCTGACTAATTTGAATTATCAACTATTCAACAATCTTTTTTAATTGGTTTGTGTATTGTGTATTTTTATTTTACTATGAGTCCGTTTGAACAGTATTTGTGCAAAATTTAAAAAAAAAATGATAAAGTGTTTAATAATTGGTATCAAAATAGTAGTTTTGAAAATCGTTACAGGTCAATTTTTTCAAATATTTTCAAACATATCGATTTTTATATTTTTATCTTATTTGGTCCAAAATAAGAGTAAGTTTGTAGAACATTGAAAGTTTTCTATAATCTATTTTACTGCTCTTCGTGATGGTTTCGTTTTTATGGGTATCGAGCAATAAACGTTTCAGATGTTCTTGACCAAACTTTGTTGTATTCTCCATAAATAATAAACGAATTCAAATGGTTTTGTTTGTATAGCTTAGGCGGAACGGCATGTTTGAATTGAATTCTCGATCACCAGCACAGCCAACTAATCAGTAATTAGCGTAAAAAGCATCTAACGGTATTTTCGTTTGAAAACTGTTTATTTGCCAATGTCAACAAATACCGATTTTTCGAATAATCAATGTTATACAAACTTACCCTTATTTTCGATCCCAAATGAGATAAAAATATTAAAATTGGTATGTCCCATTTGAGAAAAATTGACCTTTGACGATTTTCAATTTTTAAACACTCTTTATAATTTTTTGACAATTTTGCACAAATACTGTTCAAACGGACCCAGTTTAAAATAAAAAAAACATAAACCAAGTAAAAAATGTTTTGAATAGTTGATAATTCAAATTAGTTTTTGGTCTGCAAACTCCAATTTTGACATAAAACATTAAAAAGTCAGAAACCATTAAGGTGAGGAATGTGACATTGTACATAAAATATGCCTAAAATTAGACGTAGAATCTAAAAATGTAGTAATATATAGGGTGTTCCATTTAAAATAAGCAAGTTGATACATACTTCGGTAAAACCGGGCTCCGCCATATTTAAAATATTTTGGTTGAATGACCCGCATCGACTTTTTCGACATGATTAAAGTGATAAACTGAGCATTTTAGCGTTTATATTTTTGTTTATCGTCAATTTCGTGTCATTTCGAAATCGAAAAATCAGTCAATTAACAAAGTTGGTAAACAAAATGTGTACGATTAATTTAATTTTATACAGCAAGTTAGAAAATTCATAGTTAAAAAATAAATATGTCATTTTATGGTGTCTTAATACATACAAATGTGGTTTAGGAGTAATTATACAGTTATTACAGAATTAATTAAGTATTGAAAATATTTCCTTAACTTTACTTCACCTTACACAGGAACTGTTATAATGTAGATACGTAAGTACGTTTATAAATGAGTTCAGCGTTGTCAAACCGTCGGATGCCGATGTGGCCGCTTTTGAATCAGAAAATATACTCACAACAGTCACATAGCCGGCACACGGCAAATCTCAGAACTAACGAGTATAGTGTTATACACATAGCGGTAAAGTGGCATCCGCTAGATTTTTATATTTTGTGTAATACGTACTTTCATTGACGTGTAAAATAATTTTGGGAGAATTACAAGGTGGCATCTGATAAACGGATGCCACTCTTTGTAAATTTAACATGGGATGATGCCACTGTACACCGTTTATATATAAGCACTTTGCTGATAGGTATGTAAAGCAGTTACATAGTCGATTCTTCATTATTGAAGAATATTTGTTTACTAAGTTCCAATAGAAGAAACTCATAATATTCTAGCAAACAAACATGTACTCCCTGATGTTGTTCGTTTAACTAAACATTGTTTAACCAACACATACTTCTTATACGACTCTGAAATATAAACAAACTAAAGGAGCACCAATGGAATCACCTATCTCACCTGCAATTGCTAATTTATTTATGGATAACTTTGAAACAAATGCAATTCAAAAATCTTCAACAAATCAGAACTTTGGTTACGATATGTTGATGATATCTTCTCCATATGGCCACATGGTAATGAAGCATTACTAGCTTTTTAAATATTTAAATAATATTCATCCACAAATTAAATTTACTACCGAAGTAAAAAGTTAACGGAAAACTACCTTTTCTTGACGTGTTACTAATTAGGAAACCAGACGGAAGTTTAGGACATACAGTGTATAGAAAACAAATTCATACCAATAGATACCTACATGCTAATTCACATCATCATCCACAACATTTAAATTCTGTTTAAAAACCTTATTAGTTAGATCTGATAGACTAACAGACAACGAGCATATACACGAAGAAATGAATCTTCTGAATCAAGCTTTAAACAAATGGTTTTCACGTCATCATGTTATGAAAGCAAAAGGATGAAACAAAGAAGTGACGACGAAGTTAACGATAAGAATACGTTTACTGTATCAATCCCGTACTTCAAAGGTACTACAGAAAGATAAGTAACATTCTACAGAAACACAACATACGAGTAGTTTCTGTACCTGTTAATAAAGTTAAGTCTTTCCTCCGTTCCCTAAAGATATTATTCTTTTAGAAGATCAGCATTTACGAAATTCCTTGCGGAGGATGTAACATCTCTTACGTTAGAGAAAAATCGACGTATTTCTGCGAGAAAGAAGAACACAAACTAGCAGTCCGAAAAGGATGTTTAACGTATTCTCTAGCTGAACATCATCACCAAACAGGACATAAAATCGATTTTGAAAATACAAGAATGCTGGAAGAAAAATATTTATGTAACCGCCTCATTAGAACAAATAGAGATAGAAAGACGTCCTAGTTGCATTAATAAACTCGTTTGTACAATAGTGAACTTACAATCGAGTTCTCTACTCCTGGAGAGTTCAAAAGGACAAAACAGCTGTCGGGTGATTCTCAGTGTTTGTTTGGTATTGTACAACCTCTTGCGTACTTTACTGCAGGCGAAAATTTTTATACCTGCCACTGTTATGTTGGCGATAATTATGAAGAATCGACTATGTAACTGCTTTATATACCTGTCAGTACAAATTAGCTTTTGCCATATAAAATTGTGGTAAAATTGACCTCCGATACACGGAGCCCATTTTTGTAACACACTTTAAATTTCTCTACATGTATTATTGCGTCATTTGCTAGAAAAACGGTAAACTAGGCGGAGGTCATTTTACGCCATTTTCTGACAATATTATTCACCATAGTGCTACCTAAATGCCAATAGAGGCGCAAAAGTCAATTAATCGTATATTTTTGTTCATATACTTGTAGCGGTAACATTAGCCTCCGTTAACATTGACAACAACGCTACGTGCGTTTTAGAACTATATATGAAATCTGTTATTTGATTCATTTATGGTTCTAATAAACGATGAACTACGTCAAATTAACGCGTAGTTTTTATCTACTTCTTGCTACTTTACAACCACACCTTCATTATTTAATATCAGCCAGAGTGCATTCCTACCTTTAGGGTAGTTTAACGCCAGTACAGCAATTTTTATTGCTATTATTTGTATGTTTTATAATATGTTGCATATTGGAACAATTAATTCGTTTGTCATATACAGGTGTACTTAAAAAATACCGGCAAAATTTAAGAGGTAATTCTGTGATAAAAATTAAATGGGTATTCGGTATAAATTTTATGAAAATCGCTTTGAAGATTTAGAAAAAAGGTTTTTCTTTTTATTTTCCTTGTAGCTAACGACACAAAACTTGCATTTATTTTTAAATAACATTACTTTTGAACATCAAACATACCATACATATAATTCTTAGGTTCTGAAAAAACATAAACGATAACATACCCGCAATGACTAAGCATTACAAATTACGTAAACGGCAAGAAACTGTTAAATTGTCAAAACACAACAATATAAAAACTTGGTCAAAAATGGTTTTAGTATCTTGTGTTGCCGCCTCTAGCTTGAATTACTGCTTGCATTCTTCGCGGCATACCGCGTATTAAGTTTGCAACATAGTATTGGGGAATATTTTCCCATTCTTGTAATAGCGCGTCTTTCAGTTCTTGTAAAATTAAGAAAAGCTGTGAAATGACTTGGTACGCAGAGCATTTAGGCGTAGAAATCGGTCGTCTCGTAGGGTGGTAACTCTTCTGCGACCTTGCCCAGCCCTTCTTCTGTAGTTCCCAGTTTCGCTAAATTGTGCTGCAACTCTGGATACAGTGGAAGGCTGTACTCGTAGAATTCTGGTGCTACGTACATCTACGGCTATCTTCCAGCTGCTATACATTGCACGGTTTCTTCATAAGAAAGATGCAAGATGCACGTTAAGCTGAACATTCATGGCAATGTCAGACCAAAACTCAACCGACAAGATAATTATCTACAATAATTGAATGTTGAACGTTTTTTGAAGTATTCAAAAAATCGGCAGCAAAAAAAGTGCGTTGTTTGCAATTCGTTGAGATGACAGTTTTATAAAAATGTCAGAAAAGCACATTTGATCAAATTGGGCGAAAATAGTTTATTTAAATTACAAGTGACCAAGAATGTTCAAGTGTTGCGATAATTTTTGTGCAGGAGTGTATTATTTGTCAATAAAGCAAAACATATTTCAAAATTTTTACGATCTTGAATTGATAGTTAGAAAGGGTTGAAATGAAGTCAACCCCTAAGATATTTTTTTATTATAAATTTTTTTAGTAAAATTTTTCTCTCTTACAAAAACGTGGCCGAAAAGTTCAATTCATTTACCAGAAAAAAAATAAAATACAATGCATTTGCAAAAAGATGATAATCTATGCTTCGCAAAGACATTCATAAACACAATTATACTGATACCAGGATTGTGGAATGTCATTTTCTGTTGCCTTTCTTATTGTTTCACAAGTTACATTATTTGGATTGGAAATATATAAATATATATAAATGATAAGTTTTTCGACATCTAGTGTCGACTCGTGAAAGCGTTCACGTACGAAAATGTTAGCAACTTTGCCGACAGGTATGTAAAGCAGTTACATAGTCGATCCTTCAATAATTATAGCCAACCTAACAGTTGGCAAGTATAAAATTTCGAATCGCCTGCAGTAAAGTACGCAAGAGGTTGTACAATAGCAAACAAACACTGAGAATCACCCGACAGCTGTTTCGTCCTTTTGGGACTCATCGGGGTGTAGAGAACTCAGGTGTAAGTTCACTATTGTACAAACGCGCTGTCGACTATATGCCCTACTGGAGGGATCACAATATTTAAACGATAAGTTTTTCGACATGTAGTGTCGACTCGTGAAGCGTTCACGTACGTAAATGTAAACAACTTTGCCGACAGTTATGTCAAAGCAGTTACATAGTCGATTCTTCAATAATTATAGCCACCTAACTCACTCCCGATGAATCCCAAAGGACGAAACAGCTGTCGGGTGATTCTCAGTGTTTGTTTGCTATTGTACAACCTCTTGCGTACTTTACTGCAGGCGATTCGGAATTTTTATACTGGCTGTTAGGTTGGCTATAATGTATTGAAGAACTCGACTGCTAAGCTGCTTTACATATGTTGGCTACCCTCTGCTATATATATATATATATATATATGTTTGTAATAAAAAATAATAATAAAAAACATGTTTACACATGAAAAAATAAGAAGCATTATATATAATATATATATATATATATATACTTGGATTAAAACTTGTCTTTATAGTATAAGCTATATTTTAGTTTTATGTAATAATATTGCAATGTTATTGCATTTGGCCAGTCCCATAATCCTCGAAAAGTCCTTAAAATGATGCTCCAGATTGATTAAAACCCCAAATAAGGCAATAATTTTATATTTCTTGTAAATCGGCTATGTTTGGAAAGATCATTGAATTCTGCTGGATATTGGATAATTGATCCTAGGTATTGATCTTCAATTATTATTAGGTGTCCTGCAGCATCAGTAATTTTCCCAGCCAAGAAAACCTGTATAAAATCTAGTATTAGTTGTGTAATTAAAGTAGAAATAATAGGTCAAGGTCATTTGCCAGGACACAAAATGTGAGTGAAAGTGATGAAAAAGACAAAGTGGTATAATAAATGTGATTGATAAACAATGTAAACCTTAAACAAAGCGTAAATGGTAAAACGTGTGTTTTTAACGAATTTAATTATAAAAAGTTGGGTTACGAATCCAAACAAAATTTAAAAACAAATTGCAAAGCGGCGCAATTTCTTTCAAGACAAGAAATACAGGAAGGAAATGCAGAAAACAGAAGAAGAATGGCAGTAATTGACAAATAGTTAAGAAAAATAATTATTAAAGTTAAAAACTAAGGGTTCACACAAACATCCGGTAGATGGCAGCAGAAAACCGCGCTGGTTAACGGTTTTATTTAAATAAATTGGTAATTGAGTTAGCAAGAAAAACATAACTGTGATGTGCCAATTTTTTGGGACATACTGTACAGGGTGTCTTGTTTTCGACACTTTTACAGGGTATCTCCGTTATTATTGCAGTTCGAGTTTTGGAGTTTTGCGACCTGTGTCACTGTTTGTAAAACAAACGATAAGCGCAGACAGATTTATGGCCCTCTTCGTTTTGAAATACAGAGTGAAGTGAAAAGTGTGCATTTTCAGACACCCTCTGTAATTCAGGTATCTGATAAGTTATCAACTAGGTAAAACGGAATCTTACACATTTGATTATGCAGAATCCAGTGACGTGCTCATTTTTGAGAAAGTTACCAAAGTTAGAATTTTTTAAATGGGACACCCTGTATGTCAATTGTATTTACATTCCACTCATTAATAGCTTTCAGAAATGTATAATAGTCGGCACTTTGTTCCCAATCGAAGGTTAGAATCTCCTTTTTAAATAAACCTCTAAACTAAAAGCCAAACAGATTAATTTTTATTAAACTTATAGTAAAAACTAATAACCAATAACGTATATATATTTATAGGTGTTGTTCAAAATGGTTGCCATTTTCCCTAATGCAACATTGGCACTTTTGCGAAATTTTGTTCAAGGCATTTAAAATTATTATGGGGTGACCTATAAATGTATATACGCATTGGTTGTGGTTTACTATAAGTTTAATAAAAATAAATGTTTGGCTTTAATTTCTAGACTTATTTAAAGGAGATTCTAACCTGATTGAACAAAGTGCATTTATTATACATTCTGAAACTGGTGGAATGTAAATACAAGTGACATACAAGTGTCCCATTTAAAGTCTAACTTTGCAACTTTCAAAATAGAGACACTAAAAAACTGGCACGTCTGGATTCTGCAAAAAAATGTGTAAGATTCCGTTTTTCCAGTCGATATCAGATACCTGATACAGAGGAAGTGTCTTTCTATTTCAAACACGAAGAAACGATGATAAATCTGTCTGCGCCATCGTTTGTTTTACAAAAATGATACAATTCGCAAACCGAACTGCAATAATACTGGTAAAAAAATGTCAAAACGATACACATTTTAAAATAATTTTAAAATGTAAAATTATTCAACCTTCAAGCTACTAAAATGACAAAATTTGTATTTTTTTTCTGTTTTGCTATAAATCTCCGTCCCGTTGGTGGTGATTCACCCTGTATATTATCCTGTTCATACACAGTGTGTCTACTTAAATTGGCAACATATGAAAAACTTTTTATTATTAATTTTACAAAAAAGTTATTCTTTATAAAAAGTTCTGCATGATCTAGAATCTAAAATACAGTCATCAAATATTAAATTTTCAATCGTATACGCGGTTTGTCAAAAAATATCAATTTTACTCAACAGTAAAGTTTCTTTATATTTGACAATATCGAAATTTGTTATTGAAAAAGTTGATCAGAACTAAATACTACGTTCAAATATGCAATTATCCTATTACATAAAAAAAGCATGTTTCTTCTTTGTATACAATAACAATGCAAATGTAACTGTAGTTACATGAAATCTAGGATACACTAATAAACAAATGATTTTTAATAGTCAGAATTGTTTGACAGTTTATCTATGTTTGACAGTGAACTTCAAAACATTCAATTGTATTTAGTAAAATTTGGTAGGAAGTATTTTTAAAATTTAGTAGAAATGCCAGCAACATTAAGTAATGGAAAAAATTGAAATTGTGTTAGTGGTGGGTGACAATTATAAAACATATCAAGCTGTAAACATTTTAATAACCGACACTCAGAGGAAAATCTTCACTACGGCACAGTAAGGAAAGTATTAAACAAATTTAAGACTTTTGGAGATATAAGTAATAAATTTAACAACAAACGCCAACAACGGGTTGTCAGTGATGACATGGAATTTGAAATAATGCTCAGCAATCGAACATCCTAAGAAATCCTTGCGAAGAAGAAGAACTTCGATGCCAAATCCTATTAACAGACATACGGTTTCAAAAATTGCAAAGTTGCACCATACAAGCCCCAATTTATTCATACGTTAAGACCGGGCGATCATGATAGACGCTTTGAATTCTGTTGTGATATCAAGGAATGTTAGAAGATAACCCATTTTGGGAAGCAGTCTCTACCCAAAATTGCCGTTAGTCAGTGATACGAATCCAAATTTTACCATCAAAACTGGGGACCAGTATGCATTCAAAACAAATGTGTGGTGTGGAATTTATGGAAATAAAATAATTAGACCTTATTTTTTCATGAATTTTCGAATGCGAGCCGTTATTTATTCTTTTTAAAGAATGAATTAACGATTTTCTTGATAACGTTCCCTTTCTTCAACGTCAACAAATATGGTTCTAACAGGATGATGCCCCATGCCACAGTAGGTTAGATGTTAGACAATACCTTGAAAATCGTTTAACGGAAGAGTTATACATCGGTTTTCAGAGATTTTGACCCACCTCGTTCTCCAGATTTGACGCCACTCAATTTTTTGTGGGGTTACCTAAAAGTTGTATCTTCAAGGTCATTTACAGATGTTGCTCATTTGGAAAGAATCATTGCAGAATCGGTTCAGAGTATTACTCCGGCTATGGTTAGAAGAGTATTGAAAAACTTTTGTGATAGAACAATTACCTGTATTGACAGAGAAGGCGGTTTGTAGAGGCATTAATGAATTAAAGAAGCCACTAATGTTCGTGAAAATTATTTCTATATGGCATTATTTGTTTAAATGCATCGCAAAATGTTACAAGACACAAATTTACAAAATGTGTCATTTAATATTAGTCATCAGTTAATAACTTTGGAAGAGTAAAAATAAGTTGAGCTAGATGGATCTGATTATGTACTTGAACCTATTTTTATTTGTAACGTACAAATTATACAAATAGACCGAATTTGTGATTCTCGCCAAATGTTCAAGATATGAGTAATGATACCGAAGAACCGTCTTTAATATTTGTTGTCAAAGCCCGGCGTCACTATCTTTTCATAAAGAGATATTTACATTTCCGCGAGATAGAACGGTTAATGTACTTAGGGTTACAATAAAATACAAGTCACTAATTACGTTTATTAGCAAAACAAACAGATTCACAAATTAACAGATAGGATCAAAACAACTTATAGCGGGTAGTATTATCAATACCCGTACTTCTTAAGCGCACTAATCTAAGACGCGGTCAGCGACAGGCTGACCTTTGTTTGGCGGCGAGATCAAAGTCGATTATTAACTGGCTTTCGTCACGCAAAATAACAAATTGTCACAATACCTTATTCAAGTCTGGTAGTAGCTACGAAGGCAGACAACGGAGCGAGCGTGGTTGACGAGACGGCTCGTATGGTTTCTAGGATTAGGTGCCGTCCTCCAACACTCACAACTGGCATAACGGAAGCAAGGTAGCCATTTTACAAAGATCGTAGAGTCGTAACAGCAATTTCGCAACAGGAATTTCGTACCAGTAATTTCGTGGTAGTAATTTATTTCGTAGTAGTAATTTTGTTACCAGTACCTTCGTGACAGTACCTTCGGGCGGTACTTTTGTGACAGTACTTTTGTCTAAAGAAAAACAAAGAAGATATCATCTACAACCGCCTAAACGCACACACCAAACTACTTACGGTGTTTGAATACTACTGGTGCTATCGAAAACAGTAGATTTAATTTACCTAAGCGTCATTAGAGCAGAACGCATGCGAACACCACGAAGTCTGAAGTAATATAAAGCGGACTAGGACGGAAATGACCAACAGACACCATGAAAACAAACCAAGACCGCCTTCTATCAGCGCCTCGAATAACTCCAACAGAAATCACACCAAATTTGTGTGACGTACAAAAATCATGTAACATATTTTAATAGTGTATTAATTAGATTTTTACGAGGATTTTTATAAATAAATTTTGGTTTGTGGAAATTTGCTTATTACTTTCTAAACGGAACGGAGGTTATCATGTTCGTAATAAATAAAATGGTAAATGTTCGGTATCACTTTATTGAGAAAAATTTATAAACATTTTTTTTAAATAGAAGGATGTGCATATTAAAACATGAGTTTCATTCCGAACAACTTTTTATAATTACAGTTTTCGATATTTTCACAAATAAAGGTACCTTTCTCGTGAGTGAAATTTATATTTTTGACAATCCGCGTATACGATTGAAAAAATTTAATATTTGATAATTGTATTTTAGATTCTAGATCATGCAGAACTTTTTATAAATAACTTTTTTCCGTCGACCTCATTATAAAATTGAGTTTTACGTACTCCCTGAATAATCATAAAGTAACACTTTTTAAATGTAATACTACCAAACACTTTTCGTCCGCAAACATCTGTCAATGTCAATTATTATTTTATGTCAAATTAAATAAAGTCAGTAACCAGTATGAAAACCCATTTTTAAGAAAGGATGAATTTAGTGACTACATAGGATATTACAGTACTTTAGGTACATACTGAAACATTTTAGATACTGCAGAATATTGTTTGTTTACTTCCATTTATAACCTCAATTTCTCAATCCCACACAACTTTGAACAAAAACAATTTGTTGTTCAAATTACAAGTAAATGATTTTAAGTGTTTTGAAATGATATTAATAAATTGTTTATAGTTTCTACAATGTGCGAAACATATAGAAGAGCCTGGTTGTAATCTCACAATACTCCATACATTGTTTTCAATATGTAACACTTTAACTTCTATAAAGTTATTCATTTATAAGGTAAGGCAGAATTCATACGACTTGAGATTGCTTTAGACAATTTTATTAGGTAACATTTTGATACAGAAGCGGAGTTTCGATACAACATTTTCACGATCATAAAATACAAAAACTTACAGTAGAAGTGAGTTAATTATGGGTACCTTTCTATTACTGTATTTGATTGATGTAAATAAGTAATAATGCTAATGGAAAACACAAGAACAGTAATTACTTGTGAAAAATCATTTGAATATTGATTCTGTCGCAGGAAAAACAAAAATAGAATCATATAAGCCATCAACATTACTGGGTTCAAGATTTATTCGTACACAAAAACAAGATGTGAATTTCACAGTTTTCAATAAGCTGAAAGAAGATTATTACATTTTTTGAAACATTTTCGGGTGAATCAAAAACTACGTTTGCATACTTTCTTACGGTCAGGCAATATTTTTATTGAATATAAAATGATTATAAGTCTGACCACGGTACAAACTCAGTCTTATAACTATTATATGTCCAATTAGTAAGAATCGACTTCAATGTGTTTAATAGGAGAAACTTCATTACATCTTTGATCATAAACAATTAAAGAAATTAATTAATTTTGAGGGTAGGCTTCCAACTATAACTACATTTTTAAATATACTTCAAAATAACACTACCTAAATGTAATTTTTATTATTTTAATAAATTATAAAAAGTACATGTTTTACCTATTACCTATCGTAATCAAGTGCTCTTATAAAAATTATGTGATTGTTGTAAACAAATGCTTTATCGGTACAATATTCGAACGCGGAAAGCTTTTATTTCCTTTAATAAATTTTGACACAAATGTTACAATACTGAACGGTGAAGTGAACATTAGGTACAGTAAAATCAGAACAAACGTAAAATTTTGTGTTTAAAATTACTAAACATTTTGTTTTCAGTAAACGGTAATAAATAGAAAATTAATTAATTTAAGGTCAACGGAAAAAATTAATATGTATACCTCGGAAAAAAGTGCTTTTAATAACCTCGCCTGTTTGCTTGCCTCGGCTAACGCCTCGGCCAGCAAATTCAGTCTCGTACATAAAAGTGCACTTTTTGTCCTTGTTACATAAATAATTATTTTTCGTAAAATTAATAATAAAAAGTTTCCCACATGTTGCCAACTTAAGTAGACACACGGAATGTATGTAAAAATTAAGTTTTTAGCAAATACTCGATAGAGTACTAATTTTGCAACCGGATCTTATATTATCATTATAAATTAAACCTTAGTTAATATGGAACTGGCCCTGAGTACAAAATCAACCCATTTAAACGCAATTTGTCGATTGTAAATGATACCATTGTAATAACAATGATAATACCTCCGCTTCTAGAAATGTTATATCGATAAATAATAGCTGTTTGGTGTACTATTTACACCATTATGTATAAATTACTAAATCGAATTTATTGTGGTTGATTTCCTTCAGTCAATAGAAATAAAGCAGTTCTACATTAGGTCACACCGTCAGTAGAAATGGCATACATTATAAAAATTTTTATTAATGTGTCAATTTATAATTTTAAAGTGTAATTGTGAAATCAAGTTTGAAGAAGAACATAACGAGTTCAATCAATGTGTTTATCAAGTAACAGAAACTCTTTTTGATAAAGACGATTCTTTAATAGTTTTATCTTCAGTGAATGACACATCATACGTTTTGCCTACAGCATTATAAATCTCGCACAACTACAAACTAAAAGAACTCATTTTCACTTTAAAAACGTTAAAAACAGTCGACGTAAAAAGTGGGGGTTGTTTTATTTGAATGATTTGCAAGATATTAAGCACTCTTACTTTGTTAGTCAAATGCTATCTTATGTAAATGCTGATTCAAATACAAAATGGCTTATAATAACATCAAGTCAAACATTTCAAATTACTTTGAAGCATTCTGGAACGCCCATATGATGCAGGTGGTCGTACTAGTATACAGTAAAAATAAAAACGATACTTCTTTGCGGTTGTATACATCCAATCCACACGCAATTTCTAACAACTGCGTTAAAACTGCAAATTTGATAAAACAAAACTGTAAATCAAACCTTACATTCAACTTTCCTCAGGTTTTAAGAAAATATACAAATTGTACTTTTCCATTTTACACGGAATATCCTGTCATGGACAAAATGCAAGTAGAGTATAATAAATTTAAGTATTTCATAAATTTGATAGCTTCTCATCTGAATTCCAATGCCATTTTTTCGTGATAGGAAAAATAACAGGACAATGTTTAATAGAATCAATTTTTTGAGAAACGTTTATGATAAACATAGCAGTCCCGTGATTTATAGTGAAACAGTAATTTGGGCAGTACCAAATCTAAACAAATGTCAACGATCAAAGCAATAGCAGTTATCTTTCAAATAATTGTGTGGTGTAGTATCTTATTATCATTTCTAATTACAGCGTTGTCTTGGTGGTTAATTTTGAAATTAAAAGTAATTGCGTTAATAAGAATGAGTTTGCGCTATCTTGTTAAATATGTTGCAATCAACGTTATTTGGATCAGTTTATAAAGTGCCGTCGTTTGGGCATTGCGATTTCTTTTAATTACTTATATTATATACTGCATTCACATACAAACTTTGCTTTACTTAGAATGTTGGAAACCTTAACTGTTCCAGAAATTATGAGCATGGTATTAAAGACTTAATTAGTCTTTTGAATCAAAACTTCCTATAATTGTAAATAGGAGGCTAGCAATACAATATTTTCTAATAAACATATAAAGGACGATAATTGTTCTAGAAAAATATATGATTCAATTATATTCGTTGAGGAAAACATATTTGCCGATAAATTTTTTGATTGTATGAAAAACTATGAGTGCGCCGCCTTTTGGTAGGTGACAGAAAGTTGCCAAACACAACATTTTTTGAAGTATCACATCTCATTAAAGATAATTCGTGCAACTGGAAACTTTGATTATACCCTTTATTTTTTGAATAAATACTGCTACCAACAGCAACTATAAAAAATTACTTACACACTTTTGGATCTGGAATAACTGACGATTTTGGAGAAACCACTGATACAGAAAAATTCAAAAATGTTTTGAATCGTATACCAGTAGCTCTAACGTTAGATCAAGTTTACATCATATTTCTGTTTTTTACTGTAGGTTTGGTATTTTCAGTTAATGTTTGTTTTTGAAATACTTCACAACAAATTGTGTCAGTTTTGGACAGCTATGTCATTCCTATTATCAGTAACATAAGTAAATAAATCATAATGTTTTTGTCTGTACTAGATTAAGAATTAATTTTATACTATCTCGCAGATCTACGATTTAATTGCATATAACAAATTATTATAGCACGCTAAGTTGTACCTACTGGCTGCAAAATATCTGGTATTTATGAGTCTACTGTTTGTTTTGCGTTTATTGTCCTACAATTATTTTGTTGTTTCTATATTACACTGTTTTGCGCATAAATTGTGTAAAATCGAGGGAATAAAATACTAAAAATTGTTGGAACTATGTAAGCACATATTTTTGCACAGTACTGCTATCGTACCTACTTAGCCATAAATTTGAATTGTATTAAATGTTATAATAAACATTAAATTAATATGGTTCTACTTACACTCGCCCCCTCTTTTCCAGCCCACTCTTAACCACAATTATGCTATACAGCTATACCAAGGTGGCTTCCCGACCAGAGAATGATATACCTCCACTAGCGTGTTAGGTAGAAGATGCATTGACCATTTAATCACATTAGAGTAAAGTGATGTTGCCGTAAGGGAAGCGGGAGGATTTTTTAGTTAAATAGTACTCAGTTATGCGCATGTTCCAATTTCAAAATTAAATGGATGCAAATGTAAACAAAGTAAAACATAACCCCACATAACCCTTTGTGTCGCGTTTATCTTCATCACCAAAACGTTACAATTACGATCTCCACAGACTAAATAAAGAACGCTTTGTGTTCTACATACAATGGATCAGTAATGCGTTCACCAGGATACTCTTTAGCAGGTAATTTTGTGTTGTACAAAGCTGGAGTAGCAATGAATCCTTTCACATGTAAGTGACAAATTTAAATTTATTTATACCCGAAATAAAATACGTTTACCTTTACAGGTTTCCCAAAGATAACAGTTTACGGAAAAGTGGTTAGACATATTAAATTTGAGTAAAGAGAACATCAGTGCTAAGGCACGAGTTTGTGGTTTGCATTTAATTCGAGTTGTTTCTCGAAAACATCAAACGTCGACGATTATTAGCTGGTTCATTGCCTAATGCTAGTACCTTAATATCGAATGTAAGCATATATGTTAATGTAATTTTGTGCTGTTTGAACATCGACTGTTGCAGAAAACCTTCTAGTTCAAAATGAAATTGTGGTAACTCAGGAGGAAAAGTCAGGGAGAAAACATTAAACTTTTGTCATTGTCACTCCGCCGACTCCAAAACGAAAACGTTTTATTAAGGTGAAATCCCACTTCATTAGAAGATTTTCAATTCCGAAAGGGCCAGAAGACATTTTGAAGCTACCGTTAATGTTATATTAAAGCAAAAAGTTAAAATGAAATCGTTACAACAAAA
>JALBCR010002448.1:0-143202 GCA_030710515.1 Abscondita cerata | reverse complement strand
GGGATTTTTCACCTCGGGTCAAAAATCCAATGACCCCTAGCGACAGATAGCCTGATTTAGTGCCTTAATGATCAACGGTTTAGGTCTAATTACCGTTGTAAACTAGCCTTAAAACTATTAGGTTACCGTCTATTGTC
Organism: Abscondita cerata; assembly: GCA_030710515.1. NCBI lineage: Eukaryota > Metazoa > Arthropoda > Insecta > Coleoptera > Lampyridae > Abscondita > Abscondita cerata. The sequence goes on along the minus strand of JALBCR010002448.1, from coordinate 143,065 downwards.
CTTTGGGACGTAGTTATATTTTAATTTTATCGTAGCAATATTATAGGAACCTTACCCTTTCTACTATTCTACCATAAAGTCTGGTAAAATTTGCTTCCCGCACATATTATGTAAAATACTATTAACTGAAAACAGAATTAATTTTGGTTGAAAACAATAATTCATCGTAAACTACCTATATTATTGAACGGTACAAACAAATATACACCTCGCAAAATCAACAAATTTAAAAGAGATTAGTTTGTTGTAAGTAACATTTTACCTTCTAGAAATTTATTATTGATAAATAATAACCATACGGTAAATTATTTTACACAAACATAAATTACCTAACGACTAATGTTTTTAGTAGACAGATGGAAACAGTACTATGCGTAGCCAGTAAAAATGTGTTATAATTTAAAATTGTTGTTGTCTCTATTTATTGTTTTAAATGTAATTGTGAAATCAAGCATTAAAGCAGAAAATACTAGCGAGTTAGATCAGTGCTTGTGTAGTGTAGCAAAACTCTTTCGGAAGATGATTCTCTGCTTGTTGTATCTTCTGCAAGTGATAAATATGCTTTACCTAACAGCATCACAAATCCTCGACTACTGGCTTCTATCGACAACAAAAATGATCTACTAAAATCTGTCTATTTTAAAATGGGAGTTTTCTTCCATGTGAATAATTTAGAAGATTTTAAAACAAAGTTTAGGTTTAGTTTGCAGTCAACGACATTAAATAAAGCATACAATCCACATACAAAATGGCTCGTGATAACGTCCAATCGAAACATTTCTGAATTACTTTTTAACAGTATGGAGATTCAAAATAACGCATGTTGTTGTGTTGGTCTATGAATATGATAAAACCGATACCTCTTTTGCAATTATTTACTGCTAATCCACAATCAATCCCTAATAATTGTGGAAAAATGAAAATTTGGTAACCAAACAAAACTGCAAGTTAAAATTTTACATTACAATTTCCTCAACTCCCTCAGAATGTATACTAATTGTGTGTTTGTTTTCAATCCATTTACAGCAATTGTAAACGCTAATCAACTGGTTTGCCAATAACTCTCAGTTTTTCATGAATTTGATAACTTCTCGTCTAAATTTAAGTGCATACGCTTCACATGATTTAGATTTTCTGATATATCTTACTATTTTAAAGAACATAACTACTCCATATAGATGCCCGATAGTTTATAGAAAAACAGTTATTTGGCTTGTCCTGAAACCTAGAAAATTGTTAGCGTTAAAATTGATAGCAGTGGTCTTTCAAAAAATTGCATGGTGTGGTGTTGTATTTGCATTTCTGATTACACTGTTAGCTTGGTGGTTAATATTGAAATTAAAAAAATAAATGCTTGCAAAAAACTACGAATTGATACTCTATCGTATTGGAAATTTGGCAATCAACGTTATTCAGATCAGTTTATAAGGTTCCGTCACCACGGGCATTGCGATTTCTTTGTAATTAGTTATATTATATACAGCATTTGCATTCAAGCTATATTTACTTCAAATCTGTTACACATGTTAACTTTTCCTCAATTTGAACATGGTATACAAAATTTAGAAGATCTCTCTGAATCAAAACTTCCTATAATTGTAAGTGATTAACTAAAGAGTACAGTATTTTCTTATCGGTATATTAATGACGACCGTTATGACAAAATATATAAACCATACATTTCGTTAAGGATCAAGAAATGGTTGATGTATTTTTGATTGTATAAAAAGGTCAATGTGCTGCATTCTTGGCAGGCTACGAAAGATATCTAAACAATACTTTTTTAAAATTTCCCACTCAATTCAAGATAATTCCATTACTGGAGATCTTTCATATACCTTTACGTCAAGTTACATACCAGATTATTTAACCACAACGATTAATAAATTGATGAACATATTTATTGAATGTGGAATAACTAACAGTTTTGGAAATAGACTAGAAATTGATAAATCTGAAAATTTTATAGTAGGTACACCAGTTGCTCTCACGTTTGATCATATTTATATTGTTTGCATGATTTTTGGTCGTAGGTTTAGTATTTTCTGTATTTGTATTTGTTTTAGAAATTCTTATTAGTTCTTAATTTTGTACATCTAAAATATATTAGATTTAGTTGTTAGTACTGTATATGGAGGTACTTTAAAGTATTATTTTAAAAATTGTGTTTTATCACTCTTATTTATTATTGTAATTTAGAACTATTGTTAAATCAGACTAAATATTTGACTTTGTATGAACCACTATTCAACACTTTTAACATGATGTATAATAAATCATGTCTAAATTATCTTGTTTAAGTTAATTTAAGGAAAACTATTATCATTATGTACAGTAATTATCTAATTATATAGCAGCCATAATGTTCTATCATTATTTTTTAGTAAAAAGTTTAAAGATAGGGAACCCACAAAAATAGTAGGATTAATTGTACTCATCTTTCATTAATAATAAAAATCGGAAATCCTTCTTATTCATTCTATCTACCAGAAATGTTTGCGGGTCAAAAAATGTAATACAATATAATGTACTAGGTGTAGGTTTTGTTGCAGAAAACGATGTGTTTTTAACTAAAAATTTTCATATAGTTTTTGTAGAAACTTCTATATAAAGGTGTTAGATTTCTTAATATTATGAAGAGTAAACGTATTTGTGGCAATAACTTTGACATTCTATCACTTTTATCATATCATAATAATTATCGTTGTGAAGGGTTTCCTCGTCCTTGATATTGGCTTGTTTTTAATAGTACCTATTCAGGTGAATTATTATAATATAGAACAGCACCTAGATGTTTACATTTTCCTGGGACCACATTAGCATTCAAATGTACCATCAATGACATCTATTCTTCTCAAGCTGAAATTCACAATTACGGAAGTGAGTCATTTATTTTTAATTATAGCTAATTTTACCATGAACTAATGGGACAAAATTCGGGGCATTAGGGCATCGTTAATTGTCGCGAGAGAGCAAAGATGTCCATCTGGTGGATAGGTCTTTCATCTCAAATAGAAAGTTGAAGAACGCATTAATATAAAACAACCATTTGTACGGGGACTTTGACAAAAGGTGGGTGTAGACTTGTTGAAACACAAAATTTGGTATCTTATAGTTACTGACTACTATTCCAGGTATTTTTAAATATTCCTTTTAAAATCTTTAACTGAAATTAGTGTCATAAACAAGATGAAAGAACTCTTCTCAAGACTGGGTATTCCAGAAGTGGTTTGAACCGTTAACGGTAGTCAATTTCAAAATCAATTTAAAAGTTCTCACGTAAATATGATTTAAGCATGTCACAAGCTCTCCTTACTACTCTCAGTCTAATGGTTGAGCAGAAGCAGCGGTGAAAATTGAAAATAATTTACTTAAAAATTTTGGGTTAATGTCATACAAAAGTACACCAATGTAATCTGGCTTTAGTCCAGCTGAACTGTTATTTTCGATAAAGATTAGAACCATTTTACCAGTACTTCCGTGCAAATTGGATCCTATTGTAAATACAAAATCATTTTTGGAGAAGGAAGAGAATGGAAAGGATAAGCAAGCAAGTAATTATAATAAACAACATAATGTTAAAAATAGAGACTGTTTTAATGTTAACGACTCTGTATGGGTTACTGACTTGAGATGTTATGGAAATATTTTGAAATGGTCTGAAGAACATCGCTTTTATATAGTCAAGATTCAAAACGGTATTTATCGTAGAAATCAGTGGCGTTTAATAAATGCACCATATACGCGTGAAACTCCAACGTAGCACTCAGTTCCTCAAACAAATGAAGTAATAGTATCACAAGACAAAACTTTACTAAACGAGTCCTAGTGGTAGTGAAGATAACAAGATGCAAAGAGAAGTGGTTAATGAAAGTATACCTCAAACATCTGAGAAAAATTTTGAAATTTGTTTAATTAGCAATAGTAACAAACTGACTTTGTGCAAGTCCAAACGGAGTGCTTCCAAACCTGTATAGATGTCCGATTATGTAATAAATTAAAAAGAAAAAATTACTTATATTATATGTTCCTTTGTTACGTTAAGTTAATTTTGCATCACGAATGGTATTCGCTTGGCCACAAGTTGAACAACACGTTTGAATAAAGTTAAATGTAATTCGTAATTGATAAGATATTGTTCTCTAGCGGCAAACGGCTTGGTATTTGTTGTAACGTCTTTTTCACCCTCACTCTCACCATCAGTGTTGGTATCCATTTCACAGTCGGATGAAGAAAATGAAGTATCCATTAGGTTTTGACTATCGAAATTTTGTATTGAATTTCTGTAAATTTTTTTGCCCATTTTACATTAAATTCCTACATCTATTTTAGTTTCAACAAAATAGAGCACGTGCGTATGTTTCACAACCTAAATCACACTGAATCATAGATATATACGTAGTAGCTAAATTCTGAACCAAAACTTGATTAACGAGGCATTCGCCGCCATTTGTCAGTCGGGCACATTTTGAGTTGTGATTGAGAGGTTATTATATTCCTGTGTGTGTTTGTGATTTTAATGGCTATTTTAAGAAATTTCTTATTTGTATCTGTGTCTTATTTTATCTGGTCTTATATTACGTATATGCCAAGATATTTAAAAATTAGATTTTTAAGTGGGACCAAATTAATTAGTGTTGAATCAATAAATGCTACAATGCGACATACTAGAAATAAGCTTACGTTGTTTTCGAATTTATAATTTATAAGCTGTAAGTTACTTAAATAGCTGTAACCTCTACTATATAGTTATTTATTGTATATGTGTTAATAACACGAATGCAATACAAGATTTTATCCACAATCAAACCAATTTAATTAAAAATAAGTAATCTGACAGTTCTAAAATTTCAATGTAATAGCAAATATTAGAAAATTTAGTGAAACTTTGGGCGGCTTTGCATTATTAGTTGCTAGGATGCTTGTTTATTAAAACAATATTTGTGAAAAAATTAGAAATCGTTTGTGTGCGTCGTTTTGAAAAATGTCAGAAAGTGATTCTTTGCCGGTAGAAATTAAAGCAGAAGCTGAAAAGCTAAAGATGCATATATAAAAGAATTTGCTACCTTTAATGAATGGAGAGAGACTAGAGGTGCAAACATCATAAACGAGGACGTCCTGTTGGCTTATTTTTAAATGTAAGAAGCAAGTTTGCCTCCTCGTCGATGTGGACAAAATATTCAATGTTAAGAGCAACTTTGAATGTGCATAGAAATATTGACATATCAAAATACGGCAAATTAATTGCTTATCTCAAGAGCCAATCAAAAACTACAAGGCAAAGAAGGCAAAAGTGCTTGAGAGGGGACACATCAAACAATTTTGAAAACAGCATCTGATGAAAAGTACTTAATGATGAAGGTACAACCAATTTTCTTTTCTTTTGTATTGGTATCTTAATTATTTTAAATATTTCTAGGTTGCTGTCATAATGGGTGTTTGTGGAGGTTTACGATGCAATGAACTGGTAAACTTAAATATTGAACATGTGAAAGATAAAGGATCTTTTATCTACGTGTCCATCCCAGAAACAAAGACCAATATGTCAAGAAGTTTCACTGTATAAGACGAAGGATTCTCTGTTAATGTTATGGAGATATGCAAGAAATACATACGCCTACGTCCTAAAAGTACTATTTCGCAGGGAAGATTTTTTTGCGATATATAAATTCAAAATGCACCGTGCAACCTGTGGGAATTAACACTATTTCCAGAATCCCCTCACAGATTGCTTCTTTCTTAAAACTTCTAGACGCTAAATCCTACACGGGCCATAGTATGCGCCGTTCTTCGGCGACTCTGTTGGCTAATGCTGGTGGTGATATTCTCACTCTTAAGAGGCACGGAGCGTGGAGGTCATCTAGTGTTGTTGAGGGGTATATAGAAGAAAGCGAGTCAAATAAAATCGATATTGCTAGAAAAATTCAAGGAAAATCCAGCACAATGCAAGAGATCTCCGCGATGCAGTCTTCCTCAAACGTGGTTTGTGTAAATGTAAATCCTGATATTGCAAATAAGTTTACTTTTGATGTTAACGTGAATGTTAATATTAATGTTAATAAATAATTACTAAATTTTCTGCAATTTTTTCTTGAATTTTATATATTACAAAACACTAAGGTTTTTTTTATGGAATATAAAACAAAAAACGCAAAGAACATTTTTTCGTGTATTTAAAAAATAAAGTTGATGATGGTTGCTAACAAACAAAACGTTGTATCAAAATTGGATAAAACCATTAGGTAGAGCTAGAAAAGTGGCAATAAAAATGTGGTATTTTTTTCTTGATATCTCTTCAATAAGGTCAGAAAAATAAAAACGAAAATCGGAAAATATAATTTTTTTCAAATATCTCAAAGACTAAAAGAGATATGTGAGTTCTTTAAAGACTATAAATACATCCCCTTAAACGCGCAACTTTTGTTCTATTTAACCGACCTTCCATCTCTTACTGTTTCGAGATCCCCATAGTGGGCATCCTTATCTTAGACACGTTGTATATAGATGGCGACTACTTTGGCATCCGCCCAAAAGATTATCAATGGCATCCAAGCCATTTTACACCAACATACAGCAAGTGTATACGGAATCAAAACAAGTTCATGGTGGCATCCGTTCACTCCACGATCAAGCCAGCATCCATGTATATTCTATGTTAGTTATATACCAACCTGACTTCCGTATAGTCTACTTTTAGTCTAACGTGGCATATAATGCGATGTTGCCAGACAGAAACACATTTGATGATATCAGAATATTAAATGCGAGAACCATATTAATCGGTTACGGGCACTACTAACTTTTTTTTATGCACTATCTTTTGCATGCAGTAAATGGGTGTTTAACCATAATATTTATAACAATAATCAAATCAAAATCAAATTTTATTTGTTTTTAAAATTAACAAAAATTGACCACTCAATAAAAAAGACTTAAATAAATAAAACTCACAGTGTAATTTAAAGAAAAGATAATTTACTCTACTGTCATTATTTGTCTTTTCTTCCTTCTAACCATCTTCTTCTCTTGTCTACCTCTTTCATCCATTTTATACCATTTACTAGTAAACTTTTTCTTCCCATTCCCTCCACTCTTAATTCCACACAATACTCGATTAGATGTTTAATATTTTCCGAATTATTTCTACACATTTTACATAACCTATCTTTGTCTTTCTTCAAAAACTTATTTTGTTTTATTTTTATTACCTACTCTAAACTTAGTTATCATCTTTTTTTCTTGAATTGTCAGCCTTTCTCTTAAGTACCTTGGAATTCCTTACAGTATTATATCCATGTGTTCCATATTGTATCTTCCTTTTTTATCCTCATTCTTTTTCTTGTATCTGATTATCCTTCTCCCTTTTTGTTATTTCTTCTTCCATCTATCTTCATTTTTATCTTACCTTCTTACTTTTCTATTGGTAACATTTTCTTCTATAATATGCTTTTTTTCGTTTTCACTGTGATTTATTTTTTCTAATTCTATCCAACATTCATACAAAATTTTACAATCTTTCCTATTCTCCATTCTTTCCTCAAATCGTATCGTATTGCTCCTACTCTTATTTTCTCTAGTTTTATTTCCCCTCTATTAAATATTCAAACGTAGCGTCCATCTCCAATATTTTCCTGTATTCTTCTAGCTCTTTCCATTCTTTCCACCTCTAAATTTCTGCCCCGTAAATCATCACACCTTTCACTAACCTCTCAAACAACCATTTTCTCTTTTCCATATTTTTCCCAAAAGCACATTCTCCCATTTTCCATATCTGCCCTAAAATTTTACTTCCGATCTCTTCTCCTCCCCACCTGCACTTTTCTCTTCCGTTTTTCTTCTTAAATATCATTATTTTTGTTTTTCTTACATTTACTTCCAGTTTTTTTCTATAAATCTTTTCGGCGTATTTATTATCTTTCGCATCTTAACCTCTATCCTTGTGAATATCATCTGTATAAGCTAGTGTTATTATGTTTACTTTTCCAATTTTTATTCTCTTCGCTTGATTTTACGCAGTTCCTCCTTTAGGTCTTTTATATATAGAGATAATAACATTGGGCTTAGCGGATATCTTTCTCCATCCCTTTTTCTGCCCAAAATACTTTCCTAAGCTTTCCCTTCACTTTATTCTGCATTTTGTTTCCTTGTATATTTCTCCTACTGCCTCTATTATGTCTTCACTTATGCCAATGCTTCTTATCTCTCATAGAATTCTTCTATCCACTCTGCCAAAATCTGTTTTGTATGTATTGTCCTCCTTTCTTTTTAAACCCTGTCTGCCAATCTGGTATAATTTTTTCTTTCACTTTTCTAATCTTGTTTTTATTATTTCTCCGTATATTTTGTATCGTACATTCGGTATGCTTATCTTCTGTAATTTTTTACATCTTGTTTATCTCCGCCTTTGTATATTGGGCACAATATTGCTTCCTTCCACCTATCTGAAAACCTTTCTCATTGACATGTCATTTCCATTACTTTCCTGATTCTATATCTCATTCTTTTTTCTGTGTATTTCTACTGTTGTCCTTGTGTTACATCTGTGCCTGCCGCTTTTCTCATCTTCAATTTTCTACTTTTTTATTCTCTCTTGCTTATTTTTTTTATCTATTCTTTCTATATGTACTATGCGTTTCTTTATTTTCCTCGTAGCGTATTTATCATGTGGCTTTTCCATTTTTATCTATTTTTTACTTCTCTCCTTTTTTTCGTTTTTCTTCTCCAACTTACAAACTCCCATGCTTGTGTCTCATTCCTAATTTTTTTTTTCTTCATTATTATCTTCATTTCCTATTCTCATAAATTCTATATTCTCTTTTACTATTCACGTTTACAATTACAATTTATCCTCCTTTTCTTCCTATAAACTCCTTTTTTTCTTCCTGCATATTTCGTTTAATATTGTTCAAGTCCTCTCTCTTCACATAACTCTAATAGTTTTTTTCCTCAACCCTTTTATTTTTTATTCTTCGAATTCTTCCTTTTTGGTCTCCATTTATTTCCATTTCCCCTTCTTCCTAATTTTGCGTTCAAATTTCCTCCTATAATAATCTGTTCTTTCTCTTCTGCTGTTAATCTTATTATTTCCTTAGTCTTTTCCATTTCTTTCTTATATACGTTATTATTTCGTATTTTTCCCCTTCTTTAGTTTTTCACTATAGTTTTCATCGCTGCTTTGATCTCATTTATCCCTATTAAATCTTCTTTCTCACTCCTTTCTTACTCCAATATTTATTCCTCTTTGACCCTCGACTCTTTTTATCTCTTTTTTTTTCCGCAATTCAAATTCTATATGAGGTCCTATGGCAATTTATTACTCCATATTTCCCATTCTCTTTATTCCATCTACGTTTCTACCAGCCATACCATTTTGAAGTTTTTTATATACTTCCAGAACCTTTCCCCATTATCTTTATCCCAACAGTGTTCCAAAATAATACTTTACTTTTTTTTTTATTTTTTATTTCCTTCCTATATAAACTTTCCTCCCTCTTTTCTCTTTTAACTTTCTAGTTTTTTGCGTTTATTTTTCTTATCCTTCCTTTCTTCTCCACCCACTTTCTTTCTTCTCCCTCCACCCATAATTTTAAATATCCTATTTTTACTACTAATTTACGAACATACAAAAAATGCGGATCATTAACCCAAAATATTTTGAAGATGGCAGAACTTCCGGTTTTACCTGAAGTATGTATCAATTTGCTTATTTTATATGGAGCACCCTATATATTACTACATTTTTAGATTCTGCGTCTAATTGTAGGCATATTTTATGTACCAGTCACATACCTCACCTCAATCGTTTCTGACTTCTGACTAATTTGAATTATCAACTATTCAACAATCTTTTTTAATTGGTTTGTGTATTGTGTATTTTTTATTTTACTATGGGTCCGTTTGAACAGTATTTGTGCAAAATTTAAAAAAAATGATAAAGAATGTTTAATAATTGGTATCAAAATAGTAGTTTTGAAAATCGTTACAGGTCAATTTTTTCAAATATTTTCAAACATATCGATTTTTATATTTTTATCTTATTTGTGGTCCAAAATAAGAGTAAGTTTGTAGAACATTGAAAGTTTTCTATAATCTATTTTACTGCGCTTCGTGATGGTTTTCGTTTTATTGGGTATCGAGCAATAAACGTTTCAGATGTTCTTGACCAAACTTTGTTGTATTCTCCATAAATAATAAACGAATTCAAATGGTTTTGTTTGTATAGCTTAGGCGGAACGGCATGTTTGAATTGAATTCTCGATCACCAGCACAGCCAACTAATCAGTAATTAGCGTAAAAAGCATCTAACGGGTATTTTCGTTTGAAAACTGTTTATTTGCCAATGTCAACAAATACCGATTTTTCGAATAATCAATGTTATACAAACTTACCTTATTTTCGATCCCAAATGAGATAAAAATATTAAAATTGGTATGTCCCATTTGAGAAAATTGACCTTTGACGATTTTCAATTTTTAAACACTCTTTATAATTTTTTTTGACAATTTTGCACAAATACTGTTCAAACGGACCCAGTTTAAAATAAAAAAAAAACATAAACCAAGTAAAAAATGTTTTTGAATAGTTGATAATTCAAATTAGTTTTTGGTCTGCAAACTCCAATTTTGACATAAAACATTAAAAAAGTCAGAAACCATTAAGGTGAGGAATGTGACATTGTACATAAAATATGCCTAAAATTAGACGTAGAATCTAAAAATGTAGTAATATATAGGGTGTTCCATTTAAAATAAGCAAGTTGATACATACTTCCGGTAAAACCGGAAGCTCCGCCATATTTAAAATATTTTGGTTGAATGACCCGCATCGACTTTTTCGACATGATTAAAGTGATAAACTGAGCATTTTTAGCGTTTTATATTTTTGTTTATCGTCAATTTCGTGTCATTTCGAAATCGAAAAAATCGAGTCAATTAACAAAGTTGGTAAACAAAATGTGTACGATTAATTTAATTTTATACAGCAAGTTAGAAAATTCATAGTTAAAAAAATAAATATGTCATTTTATGGTGTCTTAATACATACAAAAATGTGGTTTAGGAGTAATTATACAGTTATTACAGAATTAATTAAGTATTGAAAATATTTCCCTTAACTTTACTTCACCTTACACAGGAACTGTTATAATGTAGATACGTAAGTACGTTTATAAATGAGTTCAGCGTTGTCAAACTGTCGGATGCCGATGTGGCCGCTTTTTGAATCAGAAAATATACTCACAACAGTCACATAGCCGGCACACGGCAAATCTCAGAACTAACAGTATAGTGTTATACACATAGCGGTAAAAGTGGCATCCGCTAGATTTTTATATTTTTGTAATCTACGTACTTTCATTGACATGTAAAATAATTTTGGGAGAATTACAAGGTGGCATCTGATAAACGGATGCCACTCTTGCGTAAATTAAACATGGGATGATGCCACTGTACACCGTTTATATTATAAGCAACTTTGCTGATAGGTATGTAAAGCAGTTACATAGTCGATTCTTCATTATTGAAGAATATTTGTTTACTAAAGTTCCAATAGAAGAAACTCATAATATTCTAGCAAACAAACATATGTTAACACCTGATGTTGTTCGTTTAACTAAACATTGTTTAACCAACACATACTTCTTATACGACTCTAAGAAATATAAACAAACTAAAGGAGCACCAATGGGATCACCTATCTCACCTGCAATTGCTAATTTATTTATGGATAACTTTGAAACAAATGCAATTCAAAAATCTTCAACAAACCAGAACTTTGGTTACGATATGTTGATGATATCTTCTCCATATGGCCACATGGTAATGAAGCATTACTAGCTTTTTAAATTATTTAAATAATATTCATCCACAAATTAAATTTACTACCGAAGTAAAAGTTAACGGAAAACTACCTTTTCTTGACGTGTTACTAATTAGAAACCAGACGGAAGTTTAGGACATACAGTGTATAGAAAACAAATTCATACCAATAGATACCTACATGCTAATTCACATCATCATCCACAACATTTAAATTCTGTTTTAAAAACCTTATTAATTAGATCTGATAGACTAACAGACAACGAGCATATACACGAAGAAATGAATCTTCTGAATCAAGCTTTTAAACAAAATGGTTTTTCACGTCATCATGTTATGAAAGCAAAAGGATGAAACAAAGAAGTGACGACGAAGTTAACGATAAGAGTACGTTTACTGTATCAATCCCGTACTTCAAAGGTACTACAGAGAAGATAAGTAACATTCTACAGAAACACAACATACGAGTAGTTTCTGTACCTGTTAATAAAGTTAAGTCTTTCCTCCGTTCCCCTAAAGATATTATTCTTTTAGAAGATCAAAGCATTTACGAAATTCCTTGCGGAGGATGTAACATCTCTTACGTTAGGAGAAACCAATCGACGTATTTCTGCGAGAAAAAGAACACAAACTAGCAGTCCGAAAAGGATGTTTAACGTATTCTCTAGCTGAACATCATCACCAAACAGGACATAAAATCGATTTTGAAAATACAAGAATGCTAGGAAGAGAAAATATTTATGTAACCGCCTCATTAGAGAACAAATAGAGATAGAAAGACGTCCTATTTGCATTAATAAACTCGTTTGTACAATAGTGAACTTACAATCGAGTTCTCCACTCCTGGAGAGTTCCAAAGGACAAAACTGCTGTCGGGTGATTCTCAGTGTTTGTTTGGTATTGTACAACCTCTTGCGTACTTTACGCAGGCGAAAAATTTTTATACCTGCCAACTGTTATGTTGGCGATAATTGATGAAGAATCGACTATGTAACTGCGTTATATACCTGTCGTTACAAATTAGCTTTTGCCATATAAAATTACGGTACAAAATTGACCTCCATTACACGGAGCCCATTTTGTAACGCACTTTAAATTTTTCTCTACATGTATTATTGCGTCATTTGCTAGAAAAACGGTAAACTAGGCGGAGGTCATTTTACGCCATTTTCTGACAATATTATTCACCATAGTGCTACCTAAATGCCAATAGAGGCGCAAAAGTCAATTAATCGTATATTTTTGTTCATATACTTTGTAGCGGTAACATTAGCCTCCGTTAACATTGACAACAACGCTACGTCGCGTTTTAGAACTATATATGAAATCTGTTATTTGATTCATTTATGGTTCTAATAAACGATGAACTACGTCAAATTAACGCGTAGTTTTTTTTTATCTACTTCTTGCTACTTTACAACCACACCTTCATTATTTAATATCAAGCCAGAAGTGCATTCCTACCTTTAGGTAGTTTAACGCCAAGTACAGCAATTTTTATTGCTATTATTTTGTATGTTTTATAATATGTTGCATATTGGAACAATTAATTCGTTTGTCATATACAGGTGTACTTAAAAATACCGGCAAAATTTAAGAGGTAATTCTGTGATAAAAATTAAAATGGGTATTCGGTATAAAATTTTATGAAAATCGCTTTGAAGATTTAGAAAAAAAGGTTTTTCTTTTTTATTTTCCTTGTAGCTAACGACACAAAACTTGCATTTATTTTTAAATAACATTACTTTTGAACATCAAACATACCATACATATAATTCTTAGGTTCTGAAAAACATAAACGATAACATACCCGCAATGACTAAGCATTACAAATTAGAAAACGGCAAGAAACTGTTAAATTGTCAAATACAACAATATAAAAACTTGGTCAAAATGGTTTTAGTATCTTGTGTTGCCGCCTCTAGCTTGAATTACTGTTGCATTCTTCGCGGCATACCGCGTATTAAGTTTGCAACATAGTATTGGGGAATATTTTCCCATTCTTGTAATAGCGCGTCTTTCAGTTCTTGTAAAATTAAGAAAAGCTGTGAAATGACGGGTACGCAGAGCATTTAGGCGTAGAAATCGGTCGTCTCGTAGGGTGGTAACTCTTCTGCGACCTTGCCCAGCCCTTCTTCTGTAGTTCCCAGTTTCGCTAAATTGTGCTGCAACTCTGGATACAGTTGAAGGCTGTACTCGTAGAATTCTTGCTACATGCCGCATACTACGGCCATCTTCCAGCAATGCTATACATTGCACGGTTTCTTCATAAGAAAGATGCAAGATGCACGTTGCTGAACATTCATAACAATGTCAGACCAAAAACTCAACCGACAAGATAATTATCTACAATAATTGAATGTTGAACGTTTTTTGAAGTATTCAAAAAATCGGCAGCAAAAAGTGCGTTGTTTATAATTCGTTGAGATGACAGTTTTATAAAATGTCAGAAAAGCACATTTGATCAAATTGGGCGAAAATAGTTTATTTAAATTACAAGTGACCAAGAATGTTCAAGTGTTGCGATAATTTTGTGTGGAGTGTATTATTTGTCAATAAAAGCAAAACATATTTCAAAATTTTTACGATCTTGAATTATAGTTAGAAAGGGTTGAAATAGTCAACCCTAAGATATTTTTTATTATAAATTTTTTTGAGTAAAAATTTTTCTCTTACAAAAACGTGGCCGAAAAGTTCAATTCATTTACCAGAAAAAAATAAATACAATGCATTTGCAAAAAGATGATAATCTGTGCTTCGCAGTGACATTCATAAACACAATTATACTGATACCAGATTGTGGAATGTCATTTTCTGTTGCCTTTCTTATTGTTTCACAAGTTACATTATTTGATTGGAAATATATAAATATATATAAATGATAAGTTTTTCGACATCTAGTGTCGACTCGTGAAAGCGTTCATCCTACGAAAATGTTAGCAACTTTGCCGACAGGTATGTAAAGCAGTTACATAGTCGATCTTCAATAATTATAGCCAACCTAACAGTTGGCAAGTATAAAAATTTCGAATCGCCTGCAGTAAAGTACGCAGGGGTTGTACAATAGCAAACAAACACTGAAAATCACCCGACAGCTGTTTCGTCCTTTTGGGACTCATCAGGAGTGAGAACTCGAGTGTAAGTTCACTATTGTACAACGCGCGCTGTCGACTATATGCCCTACTGGAGGGATCACAATATTTAAACGATAAGTTTTTCGACATCTACTGTCGACTCGTGAAAAGCGTTCACGTACGTAAATGTAAACAACTTTGCCGACAGTTATGTAAAGCAGTTACATAGTCGATTCTTCAATAATTATAGCCAACCTAACTCACTCCCGATGAATCCCAAAAGGACAGAAACAGCTGTCGGGTGATTCTCAGTGTTTGTTTGCTATTGTACAACCTCTTGCGTACTTTACTGCAGGCGATTCGAAATTTTTTATACTTGCCAACTGTTAGGTTGGCTATAATTATTGAAGAACCGACTATGTAACTACTTTACATACCTGTCGGCAAAGTTGCTAACATTTTCGTACGTAGAACGCTTTCACGAGTCGACACTAGATATCGAAAAACTTATCATTTAAATATTGTGATCCTCCCAGTAGGCATATAGTCGACAGCGCGCGTTTGTACAATAGTGAACTTACACTCGGTTCTCACTCCCGATGAGTCCCAAAAGACGAAACAGCTGTTTGGCGATGACTGCTTGTTTGCTATTACAACTTCTTGCGTAATTACTGCAGGCGATTCCTGCTTTTACAGCCAACTGTTGTTGGGTTAATTATTGAAGAATCGACTGTGTAACTGCTATACATTCCTGCAAAGTTGACTTATATTGTGAAGAATCGACTATGTAACTGCTTTACATAACTGTCGGCAAAGTTGTTTACATTTACGTACGTGAACGCTTTCACGAGTCGACAGTAGATGTCGAAAACTATCATTTAAATATTGATCCCTACAGTAGGGCATATAGTCGACAGCACGCGTTTGTACAATACTGAACTTACATCTCGTATTCCCTCACTCCTGAAGCGTCCCAAAGGAGGAAACAGCTGTCTAAGTGATTCTCAGTGTTTGTTTGCTATTGGCGCAACTTCTTTGCATACTTTACTGCAGGCGATTCAAAATGTTTATACTACCCAACTGTTATGTTGGCTATAATTATTGAAGAATCGACTATGTAACTGTTTTACATACCTGTCGGCAAAGTTGCTTATATATATATATATTATATATGTTTGTAATAAAAATAATAATAAAAAACATGTTTATACGTGAAAAAATAAATCTTTATATATATATATATATATATATATATACTTGGATTAAAACTTGTCTTTATAGTATAAGCTATATTTTAGTTTTATGTAATAATATTGCAATGTTATTGCATTTGAGCCAGTCCCATAATCCTCGAAAAGTCCTTAAAATGATGTCCAGATTGATTAAAACCCCATTTAAGGCAATAATTTTATATTTCTTGTAAATCGGCTATGTTCGGAAAGATCATTGAATTCTGCTGGATATTGGATAATTGATCCTAGGTAATGATGATCTTCAATTATTATTAGGTGTCCCGCAGCATCAGTAATTTTCCCAGCCAAAGAAAACCTGTATAAAATCTAGTATTAGTTGTGTAATTAAAGTAGAAATAATAGGTCAAGGTCATTTGCCAGGACACAAATGTGAGGTGAAAGTGATGAAAAAGACAAAGTGGTATAAATAAATGTGATTGATAAACAATGTAAACCTTAAACAAAGACGTAAAATGGTAAAACGTGTGTTTTTTAACGAATTTAATTATAAAAGTTGGGTTACGAATCCAAACAAAATTTAAAAACAAATTGCAAAGCGGCGCAATTTCTTTCAAGACAAGAAATCACGAGGAAGGAAATGCAGAAAAACAGAAGAAGAATGGCAGTAATTGACAAATAGTTAAGAAAAATAATTATTAAGTTAAAAAAACTAAGGGTTCACACAAACATCCGGTAGGATGGCAGCAGAAAACCGACGCTGGTTAACGGTTTTATTTAAATAAATTGGTAATTGAGTTAAAAAAAACATAACTGTGATGTGCCAATTTTTTGGGACATACTGTACAGGGTGTCCTGTTTTCGACACTTTTACAGGGTATCTCCGTTATTATTGCAGTTCGAGTTTTAAGGTTTGCGAACCTGTCAACATTGTTTTGTAAAACAAACGATAGCGCAGACAGATTTATTATGGCCCTCTTCGTTTTTGAAATACTGAGCAAACTGAGATTGCAAGGTGCTTTTTCAGACACCCTCTGTAATTCTAGGTATCTGATAAGTTATCAACTAGGTAAAAAACGGAATCTACACGTTTGATGGCAGAATCCAGTGACGTGCTCATTTTTGAGAAAGTTACCAAAGTTAGGATTTTTAAATTGGGACACCCTGTATGTCAATTTGTATTTACATTCCACTCATTAATAGCTTTCCAGAAATGTATAATAGTCGGCACTTTGTTCCCAATCGAAGGTTAGAATCTCCTTTTTTTTTTAAATAAACCTCTAAACTAAAAGCCAAACAGATTTAATTTTTATTAAACTTATAGTAAAAACTAATAACCAATAACGCGTATATATATTTATAGGTGTTGTTCAAAATGGTTGCCATTTTCCCTAATGCAACATTGGCACTTTTGCGAAATTTTGTTCAAGGCATTTAAAATTATTATGGGGTGACCTATAAATGTATATACGCGTTATTGGTTGTTGTACTATAAGTTTAATAAAAATAAATCTGTTTGGCTTTAATTTCTGGACTTATTGCAAAAAAGGAGATTCTAACCTTTGATTGGGAACAAAGTGCCGACTATTATACATTTCTGGAAAGCTCTTAATGAGTGGAATGTAAATACAATTGACATACAGGGTGTCCCATTTAAAAGTCCTAACTTTGGTAACTTTCTCAAAATGGGGACACCTAAAAAACTAAGCACGTCACTGGATTCTGCATAAAAATGTAAGATTCCGTTTTACCTAGTCGATAACTTATCAGATACCTGAATTACAGAGGGTGTCACTCTGTATTTCAAACACGAAGAAGAGCGATGATAAATCTGTCTGCGCCATCGTTTGTTTTACAAAAGTGACACAAGTTCGCGAAAACCCCAAACTCGAACTGCAATAATAACGGAGACTACCAAAAGTGTCGAAAACATGATACCCTGTACATTTTAAAATAATTTTAAAATGTAAAATTATTCAACCTTCAAGCTACTAAAATGACAAAATTTGTATTTTTTTTCTGTTTTGCTATAAATCTCCGTCCCGTTGGTGGTGATTCACCCTGTATATTATCCTGTTCATACACAGTGTGTCTACTTAAATTGGCAACATATGAAAAACTTTTTATTATTAATTTTACAAAAAAAAAGTTATTCTTTATAAAAAGTTCTGCATGATCTAGAATCTAAAATACAGTCATCAAATATTAAATTTTTCAATCGTATACGCGGTTTGTCAAAAAAATATCAATTTTACTCAACAGTAAAGTTTCTTTATATTTGACAATATCGAAATTTGTTATTGAAAAAAGTTGATCAGAACTAAATACTACGTTCAAATATGCAATTACATCCTATTACATAAAAAAAGCATGTTTTCTTCTTTGTATACAATAACAATGCAAATGTAACTGTAGTTACATGAAATCTAGATACACTAATAAACAAATGATTTTTTAATAGTCAGAATTGTTTGACAGTTTATCTATGTTTGACAGTGAACTTCAAAACATTCAATTGTATTTAGTAAAATTTGGTAGGAAGTATTTTTAAAATTTAGTAGAAATGCCAGCAACATTAAGTAATGGAGAAAAAATTGAAATTGTGTTAGTGGTGGGTGACAATTATAAAACATATCAAGCTGTAAACATTTTTAATAACCGACACTCAGAGGAAAATCTTCACTACGGCACAGTAAGGAAAGTATTAAACAAATTTAAGACTTTTGGAGATGTAAGTAATAAATTTAACAACAAACGCCAACAACGGGTTGTCAGTGATGACATGGAATTTGAAATAATGCTCCAGCAATCGAACATCCTAAGAAATCCTTGCGAAGAAGAAGAACTTCGATGCCAAATCCTATTAACAGACATACGGTTTCAAAAATTGCAAAGTTGCACCCATACAAGCCCCAATTTATTCATACGTTAAGACCGGGCGATCATGATAGACGCTTTGAATTCTGTTGTGATATCAAAGGAATGTTAGAAGATAACCCATTTTGGGGAAGACAGTCTCTACAAAATTGCCGTTAGTGGAGTGATACGAATCAAAATTTTACCATCAAAACTGGGGACCAGTATGCATTCAAAACAAATGTGTGGTGTGGAATTTATGGAAATAAAATAATTAGACCTTATTTTTTTCATGAATTTTCGAATGCGAGGCCGTTATTTATTCTTTTAAAGAATGAATTAGACGATTTTCTTGATAACGTTCCCTTTCTTCAACGTCAACAAATATGGTTCTAACAGGATGATGCCCCATGCCACAGTAGGTTAGATGTTAGACAATACCTTGAAAATCGTTTAACGGAAGAGTTATACATCGGTTTTCAGAGATTTTTGACCACCTCGTTCTCCAGATTTGACGCCACTCAATTTTTTTGTGGGGTTACCTAAAAGAAAAGTTGTATCTTCAAAGGTCATTTACAGATGTTGCTCATTTGGAAAGAATCATTGCAGAATCGGTTCAGAGTATTACTCCGCTATGGTTAGAAGAGTATTGAAAACTTTGTGATAGAACAATTACCTGTATTGACAGAGAAGGCGGTTTGTAGAGGCATTAGTGAATTAAAGAAGCCACTAATGTTCGTGAAAATTATTTCTATATGGCATTATTTATTTAAATGCATCGCAAAAAAATGTTACAAGACACAAATTTACAAAAAATGTGTCATTTAATATTAAGTCATCAGTTAATAACTTTGGAAAGAGTAAAAATAAGTTGAGCTAGATGGATCTGATTATGTACTTGAACCTATTTTTATTTGTAACGTACAAATTATACAAATAGACCGAATTTGTGATTCTCGCCAAATGTTCAAGATATGAGTAATGATACCGAAGAACCGTCTTTAATATTTGTTGTCAAAGCCCGGCGTCACTATCTTTTCATAAAGAGATATTTACATTTCCGCGAGATAGAACGGTTAATGTACTTAGGCTACAATAAAATACAAGTCACTAATTACGTTTATTAGCAAAACAAACAGATTCACAAATTAACAGATAGGATCAAAACAACTTATAGCGGGTAGTATTATCAATACCCGTACTTCTTAAGCGCACTTAATCTAAGACGCGGTCAGCGACAGGCTGACCTTTGTTTACATTCGGCGGCGAGATCAAAGTCGATTATTAACTGGCTTTCGTCACGCAAAATAACAAATTGTCACAATACCTTATTCAAGTCTGGTAAGTAGCTACGAAGGCAGACAACGGAGCGGGCGTGGTTGACGAGACGGCTCGTATGGTTTCTAGGATTAGGTGCCGTCCTCCAACACTCACAACTGGCATAACGGAAGCAAGGTAGCCATTTTACAAAGATCGTAGAGTCGTAACAGCAATTTCGCAACAGGAATTTCGTACCAGTAATTTCGTGGTAGTAATTTATTTCGTAGTAGTAATTTTGTTACCAGTACCTTCGTGACAGTACTTTCGGCGGTACTTTTGTGACAGTACTTTTGTCTAAAAGAAAAACAAAGAAGATATCATCTACAACCGCCTAAACGCACACAAACTTACTTACGGTGTTTGAATACTACTGGTGCTATCGAAAACAGTAGATTTAATTTACCTAAGCGTCATTAGAGACAGAACGCATGCGAACACCACGAAGTCTGAAGCAATATAAAGCGGACTAGGACGGAAATGACCAACAGACACCATGAAAACAAACCAAGACCGCCTTCTATCAGCGCCTCGAATAACTCCAACAGAAATCACACCAAATTTAGTGACGTACAAAAAATCATGTAACATATTTTAATAGTGTATTAATTAGATTTTACGAGGATTTTTATAAATAAATTTTGGTTTGTGGAAATTTGCTTATTACTTTCTAAACGGAACGGAGAGGTTAGTCATGTTCGTAATAAATAAAATGGTAAATGTTCGGTATCACTTTATTAGAAAAATTTATAAACATTTTTTTTAAATAGAAGGATGTAATTGCATATTAAAACATAGAAGTTTTCATTCGAACAACTTTTTATAATTACAGTTTTCGATATTTTTCACAAATAAAGAGCACCTTTCTCGTGAGAGTAAAATTTATATATTTTTGACAATCCGCGTATACGATTGAAAAATTTAATATTTGATAATTCGTATTTTAGATTCTAAGATCATGCAGAACTTTTTATAAAAAATAACTTTTCCGTCGACCTCATTATAAAATTGAGTTTTACGTACTCCCTGAATAATCATAAAGTAACACTTTTTTAAATGTAATACTTTTCGTCCGCAAACATCTGTCAATGTCAATTATTATTTTATGTCAAATTAAATAAAGTCGAAGTAACCAGTATGAAAACCCATTTTTAAGAAAGGATGAATTTAGTGACTACATAGGATATTACAGTACTTTAGGTACATACTGAAACATTTTAGATACTGCAGAATATTGTTTGTTTACTTCCATTTATAACCTCAATTTCTCAATCCCACACAACTTTGAACAAAAACAATTTGTTGTTCAAATTACAAGTAAATGATTTTAAGTGCTTTGAAATGATATTAATAAATTGTTTATAGTTTCTACAATGTGCGAAGCATATAGAAGAGCCTGGTTGTAATCTCACAATACTCGATACATTGTTTTCAATATGTAACACTTTAACTTCTTTAAAGTTATTCATTTATAAGGTAAGACAGAATTCATACGACTTGAGATTGCTTTAGACAATTTTATTAGGTAACATTTTGATACAGAAGCGGAGTTCCGATACAAAATTTTCACGATCATAAAATACAAAAACTTACAGTAGAAGTGAGTTAATTATGGGTACCTTTCTATTACTGTATTTGATTGATGTAAATAAGTAATAATGCTAATGGAAAACACAAGAACAGTAATTACTTGTGAAAAATCATTTGAATATTGATTCTGTCGCAGGAAAAACAAAAATAGAATCATATAAGCCATCAACATTACTGGGTTCAAGATTTATTCGTACACAAAACAAGGTGAATTTCACAGTTTTCAATAAGCTGAAAGAAGATTATTACATTTTTGAAACATTTTCGGGTGAATCAAAAACTACGTTTGCATACTTTCTTACGGTCAGGCAATATTTTTATTGAATATAAAATGATTATAAGTCTGACCACGGTACAAACTCAGTCTTATAACTATTATATGTCCAATTAGTAAGAATCGACTTTAATGTGTTTAATAGGAGAAACTTCATTACATCTTTGATCATAAACAATTAAAGAAATGCATTAATTTTGAGGGTAGGCTTCCAACTATAACTACATTTTTAAATATACTTCAAAATAACACTACCTAAATGTAATTTTTATTATTTTAATAAATTATAAAAAGTACATGTTTTACCTATTACCTATCATAATCAAGTGCTCTTATAAAAATTATGTGATTGTTGTAAACAAATGCTTTATCGGTACAATATTCGAACGCGGAAAGCTTTTATTTCCTTTAATAAATTTTGACACAAATGTTACAATACTGAACGGTGAAGTGAACATTAGGTACAGTAAAATCAGAACAAACGTAAAATTTTTGTTTAAAATTACTAAACATTTTGTTTTCAGTAAACGGTAATAAATAGAAAATTAATTAATTTAAGGTCAACGGAAAAAATTAATATGTACCTCGGAAAAAGTGCTTTTTAATAACCTCGCCTGTTTGCTTGCCTTGGCTAACGCCTCGGCCAGCAATTCAGTCTCGTACATAAAGTGCACTTTTTGTCCTTGTTACATAAATAATTATTTTTCGTAAAATTAATAATAAAGTTTCCCACATGTTGCCAACTTAATAGACACACGGAATGTATGTAAAATTAAGTTTTTAGCAAATACTCGATGAGAGTACTAATTTTTGCAACCGGATCTTATATTATCATTATAAATTAAACCTTAGTTAATATGGAACTGGCCCTGAGTACAAAATCAACCCATTTAAACGCAATTTGTCGATTGTAAATGATACCATTGTAATAACAATGATAATACCTCCGCTTCTAGAAATGTTATATCGATAAATAATAGCTGTTTGGTGTACTATTTACACCATTATGTATAAATTACTAAATCGAATTTATTGTGGTTGATTTCCTTCAGTCAATAGAATAAAAGCAGTTCTACATTAGGTCACACCGTCAGTAGAAATGGCATACATTATAAAATTTTTATTAATGTGTCAATTTATAATTTTAAAGTGTAATTGTGAAATCAAGTTTGAAGAAGAACATAACGAGTTCAATCAATGTGTTTATCAAGTAACAGAAACTCTTTTTTGATAAAGACGATTCTTTAATAGTTTTATCTTCAGTGAATGACACATCATACGTTTTGCCTAACAGCATTATAAATCCTCGCTTACAACTACAAACTAAAAAGAACTCATTTTCACTTTAAAAAACGTTAAAAACAGTCGACGTAAAAGTGGGGGTTGTTTTACATTTGAATGATTTGCAAGATATTAAGCACTCTTACTTTGTTAGTCAAATGCTATCTTATGTAAATGCTGATTCAAATACAAAATGGCTTATAATAACATCAAGTCAAAACATTTCAAATTACTTTGAAGCATTCTGGAACGCCCATATGATGCAGGTGGTCGTACTAGTATACATTAAAAATAAAAACGATACTTCTTTGCGGTTGTATACATCCAATCCACACGCAATTTTAACAACTGCAGTAAAACTGCAAATTTGATAAAAACAAAACTGTAAATCAAACTCATCGTCAACTTTCCTCAGTTTTAAGAAAATATACAAATTGTACTTTTCCATTTTTACACGGGAATATCCTGTCATGGACAAAATGCAAGTAGAGTATAATAAATTTAAGTATTTCATAAATTTGATAGCTTCTCATCTGAATTCAATGCCATTTTTCGTGATAGGAAAAATAAAATGTAGGACAATGTTTAATAGAATTCAATTTTTTGAGAAACGTTGATGATAAACATAGCAGTCCCGTGATTTATAGTGAAACAGTAATTTGGGCAGTACCAAAATCTAAACAAATGTCACTGATCAAAGCAATAGCAGTTATCTTTCAAATAATTGTGTGGTGTAGTATCTTATTATCATTTCTAATTACAGCGTTGTCTTGGTGGTTAATTTTGAAATTAAAAAGTAATTGCGTTAATAATAAGAATGAGTTTTGCGCTTATCTTGTTAAATATGTTGCAATCAACGTTATTTGGATCAGTTTATAAAGTGCCGTCGTTTTGGGCATTGCGATTTCTTTAATTACTTATATTATATACTGCATTCACATACAAACTTTGTTTACTTCTAGAATGTTGGAAACCTTAACTGTTCCAAAGTATGAGCATAGTATTAAAGACTTAATTAGTCTTTTGGAATCAAAACTTCCTATAATTGTAAATAGGAGGCTAGACAATCACAATATTTTCTAATAAACATATAAAGGACGATAATTGTTCTAGAAAAATATATGATTCAATTATTTTCGTTGAGGAAAACATATTTGCCGATAAATTTTTTGATTGTATGAAAAATTATGAGTGCGCCGCCTTTTTGGTAGGTGACGAAAGTTACTTAAACACAACATTTTTTGAAGTATCACATCTCATTAAAGATAATTCGGTAACTGGAAACTTTGATTATACCTTTATTTTGAATAAATACTGCTACCAAGCAGCAACTATAGAAAAAATTACTTACACTTTTGAATCTGGAATAACTGACGATTTTGGAGAAACCACTGATACAGAAAAATTCAAAAATGTTTTGAATCGTATACCAGTAGCTCTAACGTTAGATCAAGTTTACATCATATTTCTGTTTTTGACTGTAGGTTTGGTATTTTCAGCATTAATGTTTGTTTTTGAAATACTTGCAACGAATTGTGTCAGTTTTGGACGGCTATGTCATTCCTATTATCAGTAACATAAGTAAATAAATCATAATGTTTTGTCTGTACTAGATTAAAATTAATTTTTATACTATCTCGCAGATCTACGATTTAATTGCATATAACAAATTATTATAGCACGCCAAGTTGTAGTACCTACTGCGGCTGCAAATATCTGGTATTCCATGAGGTCACTGTTTTGTTTTGCGTTTATTGTCCTACAAATTATTTTGTTGTTTCTATATTACACTGTTTTATGCATAAATTGTGTAAAATCGAGGGAATAAAATACTAAAATTTGTTGGAACTATGTGGGTAACATATTTTGCACAGTACTGCTGGTCAAACCTACTTATACATAAATTTGAATTGTATTAAATGTTATAATAAACATTAAATTAATTATGGTTCTACTTTTTACACTCGCCCCTCTTTTCAACCAACTCTTAACCACAATTCCTGCTATACAGCTATACCAAGGTGGCTTCCGACCAGAGAAATGATATACCTCACTAGCGTGTTAGGTAGAAGATGCATTGACCATTTAATCACATTAGAGTAAAGTGATAGTTGCCGTAAGGGGAAAGCGGGGAGGATTTTTTAGTTAAATAGTACTCAGTTATGCGCATGTTCAATTTCTTTAAATTAAATGGATGCAAATGTAAACAAAGTAAAACATAACCCCACATAACCCTTTGTGTCGCGTTTATCTTCATCACCAAAACGTTACAATTACGATCTCCACAGACTAAATAAAGAACGCTTTGTGTTCTACATACAATGGATCCGTGTATGCCTTCACCAGGATACTCTTTAGCAGGTAATTTTTGTGTTGTGTGCAAAAGCTGGAGTAGCAATGAATCCTTTCACATGTAAGTGACAAATTTAAATTTATTTATACCCGAAATAAAATACGTTTACCTTTACAGGTTTCCCAAAGATAACAGTTTACGTGAAAAGTGGTTAGACATATTAAATTTGAGTAAAGAGAACATCAGTGCTAAGGCACGAGTTTGTGGTTTGCATTTTAATTCGAGTTGTTTCTCGAAAACATCAAAACGTCGACGATTATTAGCTGGTTCATTGCCTAATGCTAGTACCTTAATATCAATGTAAGCATATATGTTAATGTAATTTTGTGCTGTTTTTGAACATCGACTGTTTGCAGAGAACCTTCTACTTCAAATGAAATTGTGGTAACTCAGGAGGAAAGTCAGGAGAAAACATTAAACTTTTGTCGTGTTGTCACTCCGCCGACTCCAAAACGAAAACGTTTTATTGGTGAAATCACTTCATTAGAAGATTTTTCAATTCCGAAAAGGGCCAGAAGACATTTTGAAGCTGCCGTTAATGTTATATTAAAGCAAAAAGTTAAAATGAAATCGTTACAACAAAAGCTTAGACGGCAACAAAAGAAGATTTCAGATTTTAATGTATTGCTACAACATTTGAAAGGCAAGAATTTAATTTCTGAGAATGCTGGACAGCTGCTACAGGTATTTATGATAATATTCCATAATATTGTAAATCACTCAATGTGTTTTTGTAGTCACAATGCACAGATTCATTGAACGAATTATTTAGTAGAAAACTACAGGGTAAAAAACAAAATATTCACCAGCTCTCAGAACGTTTGCAATAACTCTCCAATTTTATTCAACTAAGGCATATAACTATGTAAGAAAATATTTTAAAAACATTCTTCCGCATACCTCCACTATTTCAAGATGGTATCAAGTTAGCAATGGTGATCCTGGCTTTACAACAGAAGCATTCTCTGCTATCCAAGCAAAAGCGTCCAAAGCAGAGTAATTGTTAATTTGACCATGGACGAAATGTCTATTCGTGACCATATTCAATGGCACAAGAATAAGTTTATGGCTTTGTTGAGATGGGCACAGACACGAATTATGACTCTGAAGATAGACCTCATGCAAGAAATTGTCTGGTAATCATGGCAGTTTCATTAAATAGTCATTGGAAAATTCCTATAGCTTATTTCTTAATAAATGGATTGAACGGAGAAGAACGAGCAAATTTATTAATAAAAGCATTAGAACTGCTTAATCAAACAGGAGCTAGGTGTAACTCCATTACTTTTGATGGAGCCGCAGTGAATATTACAATGTGCAAAGTTTTGGGTGCTAATTTTGAATACAATTCTAATAAATTCCAACCCTGGTTTTTACATCCCACTAACAAGGAAAAGGTATGTTAATTTCACTGCTTCGAATGAAAGTGTTTAATTAAACTTTCAGGTTTTTATTTTTTGGGATGCAGCCCATATGATAAAGTTAGTGCGAAATTGTTTTGCTTCAACAAGTGCGTTCAATTCTTCGAATGGGGTTATTCAATGGAAGTTTATTGAAAACTTGCATAATTTGCAATCCAGTGAAGGTTTGCGCGCTGGAAATAAATTAACTAAACAGCACATTCATTTTCAAGAAAAAAAAATGAATGTACGACTTGCAGCTCAGACATTGAGTAAGAGTGTAGCAGCTGCTATTACATTTTGTAATGAGGATTTAAAATTGAATGAGTTTAAAAACTCCCAATGCACTTCAGAATTTTGTGAAATATTCAATGACTCATTTGATATTCTAAATTCAAAAACTTATTCTCTAAATGTAAATACGCCTTACCAATTTCAGACAAAAATTTTCACCAATTTGCATCAAAAATTAATCATATTGTTTCTTATGTTAACGTTTTATTTTTTAAAAAGTGGTAGGCGTATTATTGAATCACAAAAAGATTGGTTTTCTTGGTTTCATAATTGATTTATTGAATGTTATAGATTTGTACAAATTTTTCAAACAAAAACTTCACTGAAATACCTAATGACTTACAAACTTAGCCAAGATCATTTGGAAACATATTTTAGTGCAGTACGTAGTCGAACTGGTGCTAATAACAACCCTTCTGCATTACAATTTAAATTCTCTTATAAAAGGTTACTAACAAAAACACAGATTGTTGGCTCACAATATGGTAATGCAATTGATATACTAGATATACCGATTTTACATGTGTCTTCAAAGGCATATTCCGAAAAAGGTTTAAATTGTTTAATAGAGGACGATAAAGCGAATTCTATTGCCGATCCTACTGATCATGATTACATGCAATCTTTATTTCAACTATCATCTTTTGTTGAAGATGTAGTAATTACTTATTTGTAAAAGCTCACGGCAGAAAAAAAATCTAAGAGAAAACCAATCAATTTTACATCAATCTAACATATTTAATAAAATAAAAAGTCAAATTTTTCAATTAGTTAATGGTACTGTATTTTTAAATGAAGATTATCAATCACATTGTTTCACACAAGATTTATTTGATAACCATAGGTTACAGTTAATAATGTTTATTATAACAAAATATTTAAAATTACGGTTTCATTTTTTTTCAAAACGCAATCCCAAAAGATGAAGCAATTAAGTAGACTATCTCGGTTAATCATTTTCGAAATCAGTAAATTAGTTTAGAAAAATTTTTCTGTAATTCTGTTTATTTAATCGTTTGTATTTCTTAAGTTTTAGTAAATTTATAATTACTATTACCTTAGTAAGTTTGTGAAATAATTTTGTTTATTTAGTCGTTTCTGAATTCTTATATAATGAATTAATTATTAGTACGTTTGTCAAACTCTGTACATAATTAAGTATGTAGGATATATTAGTGTAACTCGTTTTGAATAATCCCTTCTGTATATATCGAACACCAACAAAGAAAATGTGTTGCTTTGTAACTTTAAAATATATTATTCGGTTTGCAAAGATATAACCTCAAAACAACTAATTATGTTGATAACCGAATAATATAACGAAAACAGCTGTAAAATCAAACAAAAATTATTTTTAAAAAATCTTCAATCACACTATGTAATTTAACTATAATAAATTTCGTCAATAATCTGAGTAAAATTACTACAATGGGTTGATTTCTTTTCAATATCTACATAACCTTACTTTAATTGTTTTTGGTGTCTGGAGTTGTTTATGAGATGTGACGCACATCATGATATTGCGCACTACTGAGTAGTATTAGTATTTCTATCCTTTTTTACATTTTGCCTTCAATCATGCGTCTTCTAACTACGTAGTAGTATATCATTTCTCTGCTTCCGACGACTCGGTTTCACACACCCACAATATTATATTGCAATACGATCGATGTATGTACTGCATTATATTTGCTGGGTGAAGCATTGATGAACGAGAGGCACACTATTTTCTTGCAATGCACTTTTCATTCCTAGTTCCAAGCTCTACAAAACCATTCCATCCAGGTACGTATGGTGAATTTTCTATTTAGCCAAGCGATGTCATCGGACAAGAGTACAACACCTTGTCAATACCTGATGTTTTAATTGTTTTAAAACCAGCATTGAGTGGTCGGTGGTATGTCACCGTACCACCATCAGCAATGAATTTCGGTGTTAACTATAATTTCAGATTCGATGGCTACAGCTTTCCAGGAGTTACAACCTATTACGCAAAATACAGTAAAATAAATATCAATCCTGGCCAGACACAGCTAGAACTTCTGGATTCTATAAACAAGAAAAAAACAAACAATGTGCGTTCACAGACACCACAAAAAAAAGTAAAATAAAGAAAACAATGGTATCTTCTAATATCGTTATGAATACTAATTGCATTTACGCATCTATCCTTACTCAATATTGTGTTGCCGTATTTTTTAAACTGAAGCCTGATGCGTTTATAGTATTATGAACTTTAACTTGCTTGCTTTATACAGGGTTATTCACGGTATACGACAAGGTATATTATAACCAAACCATTTAATAAAATTGCGAAAATATATCTGGGATTGATAGACACCTATAGAAATATTTAAAATTACTTTCAAAATGTACAGGTGTCCCAAAATACACAGAACGTATCATAGTTGTGTTTTTCTTATAGAATGCCCTGTATATTAATACATTTTTAGTTTCTACGTTCAAAATAAGAATGGAACGGGAAAAATCCGAAAACCGGAAATTTTCATACAGGGGCGGGACCAAGAGGTCTTCGTCCGCCATAGGTTTAACATTATTCAGAGAATAATGGGATCAACCTACATGCACGCGGAGAGTAGCGTTATTAAATTCATGGATTAAAATTTCCCCGTCAATCAACGGGTTTCTTACAAATACATTAGATTCACCTGTAAAAGTTATATACCTTACTTGATAAATGTTAAAATTGTTACAAATCAGTCTTCATTATGAAAATTTGCATTTTTCATGACAACCTGAAAATTTAGCTATAGGACACTATAATATTGTTTGATAGGTAATTACATTTTACATTTGTTGTAGATATAAAATACACAGTGTTTTATTTAAATTAAGCAAGTTATTGTGGTTCAAAACATGTCATTATTTAATCTTATTTTGTACACATCATGTATATGATAATGGATTTTTTACAAGTTCTACATAAATCTGATCAATTGATAGACTTCAGTGCAAATTTAGTTTGGAGAAAGAGAATAGTTGCTGAGATATGAATTGGCAAAATTGTAACACTTTTTCATAAAATACAAAATATCTCAAAAATCTTTAGGTAAGGTAAACCTCTATAAAATCCTTTTTTTATTTTGTTAGTAGAAACTGAAAATGTAATAATATACAGAACATTTCATAAGAAAAACACAACTTTGATACGTTCTGTGTATTTTGGAACACCTGTATATTTCTAAAATAATTTTAAAAAATTCCTCCGATAGGTCTTTATCCCTCTCAAGTATATTTTTCTAATCTTATTGAATAGTTTGGCTGTAATATTTCGTGTCGTATGCCGTGAATAACCCTGTATATTATGCAAGGTTGTTTTTGTGCGACCTAGATATGATGAAACTCATTACTTTATTGATGCAAATTGTAAAACTTAAAATCTAAACGTTTGCTAAGTTAATGTTGGTGGCAAAATGTATGCCGCTACAGTTATTCCCTGACCATTGGTGAAAAATTTTACCACGATACAGATGCTGGGTTATATTGTCGTTGTTTCAATGTTTTTAATGGTGTAGGGCCATCCGAAAAACTATCGAGGATGTTGGCGTTGTTGTGCGGTTGGTGGATGTGGCTGTTGTTGCTGGTGGATGTAGCTGTTGCAGCTGGTGGATGCTGTGATGAGTATTGCTTACTTCAGAGGCGATTGTGCGATGCGAGTTTTGATAAGACATCCCAACTGGGCTTTGTGAGCTTTGCAAAGTATGTGTATGCGCTCATGGTACCTGTATGCAATAGGCAGTACCACAAAGCTTAGGCCAGATGTTGCGTGACGAATGACGGTGCGAGCTCGTTGCTTCAGCGATTTCTGCATTTGACAGGCGAAGATGTCCGGAACCGGCATTGCAAGCTTCATGTTGTGTAAGCGAGCGCGTTGCTCCAGCTGTGCGTGACCGTGAATAGCTCTTTCATTTTGAGACGTAGGTTTGTGCTTAATTGATGTGTCCTTTGAAGTAGCGGATGCAGTGGATGATTTGTTAGCGGTTGCGGCGTTGTCGTTTCATCGTGTCGGTGGTTGTTTTTTGGACGATGGAGTTGATGAAACCGTTTTGTTGCGTTGTCCATCGTTTAAAGCTGGGGGATGTGTTACATTGCGGTTGGAAATGTAGGCGGGTTGCGAACTCTTCTGTGGTCATTAGTTGGTAGCGTTGTTAAGGGTGTCGCTTGACGGGCGCAGCGGTTGAAAGATCCACCTATGACAAGCGTAGTGTTGTTGATGGTGTTTATAACGGTTGCGCAAATTGATGTAGAAGCGGTTGTAGGGCGTTGTGCCAAGCAAGCAAGAAACATTTGTATCTGTACCTGCGTTTTGGTGACTGTGCTACCCAGATGTGGCTTCCAACGCGTCGAATGCGTACTATTCCATCGTTGTCGAACTTTGGGTTGTCACCACTTTAGCATTTTGTAGACGTTAAGGGAGTGGATGAAGAGATATACAACGGTATATTAAGAACTAACTTTTATTTGTGGCACATGGACACGCTCGATGTATAACTGGGAGAAAACTGTTACGTTACTAACGTACTACTGCATTTACGCTATCTATCTTTACTCGATATTGTGTTGCCGTATTTTTAAGCTAAAACCAGATGCGTTTGCAGTGTTATGAACTTAAAACTTGCTTGCTTTACATATTATGCAAGGCTGTTTCTTGTGCGACCTAGATATGATGAAACTGTTTACTTTATTGGTGCAAATTGTGAAACTTAAAATCTAAACGTTCGCTAAATTAATGTTGGTGGCGAAATGTATAGTATTGTGATGTAGGTGTTATGCCCCAGAAAATTAGTATAAACCTGTATAATGTGGTGACGGATCCGTGTGCAATTGTGGATTGGTTCGTCTTGGCAAACTACAAGGTTTAGAAAAACTACTAAAACCTAAACATGCCAAACTAAATAACAATAAATAAAATAATCCAATTTATAAAAAAATAATTGCTAAATGTTCTAAGCGCGGAGAATAAAAGGAACAAGCTTGGTACTTAACCGCGTTCACGAATAAAATAAAAATTTAACACAATACAAAATAAAAAAGATTACGATTATATAAAAATGTTCATACTAAAAACTCGATAAATAAAAGTTTAATTTTACATGTTGATTTCCTACTTCACTACTTCGTGGCGGTACAGTAATCACAGCCGTTGATGGTACAAAAGTCACGGTAAATCACAACCGGCAACAGTTTATTTATTTTAAAATGATGACCGTAGGCGAATTATGTAACGTTTTTTATTTTAATGAATGGAATGGTGATGATAAATATTAGGTGGCGAGTGCACCATAAATATTGCCAAGGTAACAAAATGTATAGTGATTGTAATAAACGCTCAAAAAAGAAATGCAGTTCAAAACAAAAAAAAACTAAAACTGAATGCTTTATTTTTTTTTTTAATCGTGTATAGTTAGAACAACATACAGATGTTATACATGACATTTAAAAATTAATAAATAAATGACAAGAATAATGTCAGAGGCTATACTAATGCCTTAGAGTGATTAATTGTGTTAATAACTGTTTAGTATGTTAAGCATTAGTTAATCACAATCGTCTTCGGAGCTATGAGATCTTGTGGCATTTTTTGTTTTAATCTGGTATGAATATTTTTATGACAAATATTAAAAAACACTGCACCAGTACACTCACTAGCGTTAATAAAAATTTTTTTTTTGCACATCTAGTCATGTAGTTGTAGATTGTTGATACACTTAACTTAAAGTGAAGTTGATCATTACGTATGTACCATGGAGCATTGACAACAATTCGAAGAATCTTGTTTTGAAAGCGCATATTAGTTTTTGAATCCAAAACTGGGTGAGCATAGAGTATTAATGGTTGTGGCAGAGCCTTATGTAACAACATAGCACATTGATGTTTGAGTGTTGATTTTCTATTTATGATGGGGTAAAGTTGTTTTAACCTGTTGTTGCATTGCAAGAGTTTTTGGTTTATGTGGTAATTCCAGTTCAAACGAGTATCTAAGTGAACACCAAGATATTGCTATGCATAAACGAACGATTAAGTATTTGTGTACTTACTAATAAATTTTTCTTATCGTCACTTGCAATAATTTAAATGTTGATATTCTGTCCCTTGGAGGCAAAATATTCCTTCCGGCTAGTTTTATGGTTTTTAAATAAAAATCTGATTGAGCATGAACATTTCTTAAATTTATTAAGATCCAGAGATTATCTTCTGTCTTTCTCTGTTACAAAAATCGGGTACAATGAACTTTACAAATTATGTAGGTTACGGATATTACTCGTGTAAAACGTTCCTAAGTTAACTTACTTTTGGGTTTATGGTCAACCAATTGCGTTTGCGCAAAGATTATTATTTGACATGCACCGAATGAAAACGTTCGCGAAATGTTAACGTTAAAATTTTGTAAATTTACGCTTAAATGTGGTTAACAATTATGTCAAGGATTACAATGCCGTTATTTCGTGATACAATAAATGATTATCTAAGTCTAACCTTGGTAAGTTGTCTTCTTCTCGTATCCTAACCCTGTTTTTCTTTTCGCTGGTGTTTTCTCTAGGTCTGGGGCGTTGACTTCTTACTTCTCTGAAGATGCTGTCGGCCTTTGATGTTGATGCGATTTCTTCAACTCGTATTTGCACTCACAAATAACACTTCGGTAAGTTACCTTCAATTTTTTTATTACAAATTTATTTGTATTTATTTTATTTAATTGCTTTTTTATTCTTTCAGCTGGCCTGAATTATTTATTTATTAGTTTATTAGTTGCGTAACTATTGATGCACTTAATTTATTCTTCTAATTAATTTTCTGGCAACACTTCGTCGTTTACAGCTGATCTGGTCGTAATTTTATTTTAGGTTAACTTGATTTTTTTTCGTTTAATTTGGAGCGTCGACCGACATTACTTCGACCGCATAATTTTATCAACTCTCTCGATGTTTTGGCGTCGGTTTTATTTACAACCTTTCCAATAGCAACTTTGGTAATCTCTTATCTTATTTAAATTTTTCCCGCGTCGGGCGCCTTCCGTGTCGATTTTTCATAATTTTTCTTTATTCTTCTTCTTATTGTATTCAAAAATTTCGCCTTGTTTCCCTCATCATTTCCATATACGGTTTTTATGTCTTTAAATGTTTCATTCTTAAATTATATGCAAATTTCTATTTCACCTTAACTCTATTTTTTTCATTTGCTGTTAAATTTGAATTTTAATTCGGCCCAACCTTTTTCCTTTGAATTAACGCATGGAATTAATTGTCTTTATGCTTTATCAACTTATTTTAATATTTATTCGGGTTTCCAATATTAATCTCTTATAAAATTACAGGTTCAACTTTATGCCTTCACGAGATTGGATGTTTTTTTTTCTGGCGGGATAACGTTCAACTTATTAAATGGTTCACGTCCACTACACTTTTATCACAACCACAACGTTTTTATGGGGTGGGGATTATTCATTTGGCTTTTCACTACCTGATTTACATTTGTCGAGACTTACTTCCGATCATTGGTATGCTTATGTCTAATTTTACAAGAGTTTAATTTCAGATGTGACCAGGGCATACTTTCTGGATCCTACTTTACTTTACCTTGTAGGATTACCTTGTGAAAATTTTTAACGAAATAAAAGGATTTTTTTTAAATTCTAGCCTTTGGGTGTATTTAATCATAGCAATATTTAATAGCACTTTCTTTTGGGTTTTATGGGATGGAAACTTCACTTACTTCAATGTTTGGTAGGTTCATAACGCTTCAGTGTTAATGTCCTTGTTTGGCATTTTGCTGGGTTAATTAGGATGTTCCAGTTGTGTACCATTTAATAATACTGTTGACGGCATGTTGTAATTTATAGTCTCCGCCAGTTAAGTTTAAAATCAAAATGGTAAAGTTTTTGTTTTCAAAGAAAGTTTAAAACGAGGATAGTAGAATATGCAGTGTTTCAATTTCTTCGAGTAAACTGGTGTAGATGATACTTTCGAGGACCTTTGATATGGCGGTTAAAAGACTTATTAGTCTATAACTGTAGATGTTATTTTTATTTTTACCCGGCTTGTTAAATATAAGTATGTGTGCTAGTTTCCATTTTAAGGGAAAAAGGTCTTTTTGGAGACATGCGTTGTTCAGCGTTGCTAGATGCGTTAAGCATTTTTTTGGTTAGTTTTGAAGTACCACATTAGAAATAAGATCACATTCAGGTGTTTTTCGTTTTGGTGGATTTGTTATAACTCGATCTAGTTCTCTAGGAGATGTTAGTTGAATGTTTCCAGGAATGCGAAGATGTCTTTCAATGTCGTTAATCACATTGAATGACTGGGTGATGGGATGTTGTAAAAACCTTTTCAAGATAACAGGTAAACACTTTGGATTTTTCAGCGTAGCTGTCGGTTGTATGTGTGTCGCTTCCAGAAGTAAGAGTAAGCAGTTCGTCGTGTTGTTTTAATATTCGTTTAGTGGTTTTCCACATCCCTGGATCAGTCGGTCGTATTTCGGATATCTATTTTTTGTATTAATTTCTTATCAGAATGCTTTATTTAATTACAAAGGTCACAATTTAGCACTTACCCCTCAGGTGTAATTCGGGTTTTAAGCAGATGAATTTGGAGTGGAGTATTAACAATCCTGCAGATATGCAGTTGATTAAAATTTTCCAAAACTCAAAAAGCTGAATCTGCTTCTGGTCTTTAATCAAATCACAAGATTATCACTAGAAACTACTACAAAGCCAAAGACTTAATTATCGCTAACAAATATACAACTTATCTTACACTTAATTTATAAAATAAATAAATAACTTTATAAAACAAATAAAACGTTACAAACCATAAGTGAAATGTGTTGTGCCCTTTTAAAGTATTAACATGAAAGTCATGATGAAAGATAGAAAATATTTAAGAGGCATTGCTATTATGATTACATGAGCCAGAGTAAGGCATTTCTTTTTTCAAGAGTTCAAACATCCTCGTTCGTTGGTCAAAAGCAAGACATTGTAACGGTTCTAGTTCACAAATAATGAAAATAAAAAGAAAGTGACGACTCTAGCGATACAACCTAGAAAAAAAAGGACAATTATATTTGGCTCGAAATAGCGCACTAAATTTGTGGAAGATCCCGTATTTGTAAGAGTTAACACAGCAATGTTCGGCTTAGTCGGTGACTTAGGGAGGTTCTTGAGGGAACAGTAAACATAGCAAATATAGCAAACACAACTTAAAATATTAGAAGAATCTGGGAGAAGTGATAGATTCTGTCGCATGGAACTTGCTTAGCAACAACAAAATAATTAGGGTTTGCAATCAAATATGTCTAAATTTAGTTAAGTTTTTGTTTGTTACACCTCAAATTACAGTTAGCGTACCAATTTAAGATTGGTGATTAAGTAAACTCGACGTACACACGTCACTTACACACGGTGACATAAAAACTATAATTAAACTCGGACTAATACGGTACGTAGCTCCCGCCAACCCAAAAGGACTTTTGTTTTAGTTTCACCCACTTTATTGAAAGCGCCATAGCTATGATGGAGCTAGTAAAACAAAACCGAACGTCGATGGGTGGAGTCTACCCCGAATAACAATTTGCTTATACACTAGACATTCAAACCGTTTAATGTCACATGTACGTGCGCTCCAAACGCATGGAGAAATGAATAGGTTTCTTAAACAATAAACTTAGCTGTATACTGATGCATGTAGTTCTAATAAGGAAGGTTCTTGCTAACGACAGCAGTTAACAGCTATTAGAAGATCGGTAGCCATAGGATTTCTCTAAGGAGGACGAGACGACGCAGCTCAAAATGCTAGTAACTTCCTTAGAAATAGCAGGAACGCAGCGTGAGCGACCCTCGACCGCTGGAGTATAATCGGCCGTTACAGTTTTGAGGTCGGCAACACCGTGGTAGTTGGCACGTTTTTATAGCAAAGAATTCCCAAATGCTTCTTCCAGCGCCCCCAGGAATTATCCAGACAGTAATATACAAGTAGAGTATGGGACAAGACACGTGCTAATGCATACGTTGTAATTAGAAATTAACACAACCACGAGACAACAAAGAAAATAGCAAAATATATCACTTACGGCAAAATCGGTCGGATTTATGTTTCCACACTAATTCAATTCCACAATAAGAAGAAAAAGTCACAAGATGTCGGCCCGTCGTCTCAATTAATATTGAGAATAAATTGATCCACCAATGAGAAAAACCGTAGCGTGCGCGGTAAATTTGATTTTTGTCGTAACGTGCAACTCTTGCGACCTTCGTTCGGGTTCGAGTATATTTAACCGTAACAACGTGATGTAGAAGAAGCTGCGTCTCGTAAACCGCAATACGCGCACTACCCAAAAAGTTGTCAATAGGCTGATACTCACTCAACTCTATTGAACATTTTGAAGCAGTCATTGTTCCAGGGCGTCTGGTTTCCTTTTGGTAAAGCACCAGTTATTGTACAGAATTTTGTCACCACCCTACTCAGATTAACAACAGACCCTTTCCTTGATTCTAAAGACGACTTTTTACCGTTTACTTCAATCAACTAATAAATGGAAAACTGGCATGCATCACTGTTGTCCAAAATTAGTAATTGTAACCAGAAACCATTATTACAACCACATTCTGAATTTTTTTGCATTCTTTAGCAAAATTTAAAAAAACAACTATTTTTTGAAGCTCCATTTCTCGGTAACAAATTGACATATAAACATGTCGATACTGTAAAATGTAATGCTTATAAAAACGCTTTTAGCATAAAATGTAAAAACGTTATTTGGGGGAAAACTAGAAGAATATCAAGAATTTCCCTCCTTTTGCACAGAATCCTAGAAATCTAAAATTGGAAAAATGTTAATTAATTAAAAACGTTGTAAAAAGAACAAACATTTCGTCAAGTAGCAACTAAATACACAATTAAGAAAATCATAGAAATCATAAAAGGGGACACTCAAGAGAAGTTGAGATGACATCAAAATAATTGGCCTATCTATACTAAATGATTATGTTACTAAACTCACTAGAAAACTTGGCATCAATTAAAAACTGGGAAATATTTTATTTATTTGTATGGTACAATATACAAATATTTTATTGGGATGTAAGTGTTATGTATGGTGCCCCAGAAGATCAGTATAAACTTGTATAGTATGGTGACGAAACCGTGTGCAATAGTGGATTGGTTCGTCTTGGCAAAGCATTTACTTCAAGGTTTAGGAAAACCACTAAAACTTAATCATGCCAACCCTCACCCACCTTAGTATTCACATGTAACAGTATTAATTAAGTGTGTAAACATTATGGAAGGTAAATAAGAAAATAAAATATAACAACACAGCCATTGTATGATGAGATATAATGGACCGGTCCAAGCGCCAGTCACGACAATAACGAAAAAAGTAGTAGGTTAAAGAAATAACAAAACAAAATAATGAAAAAAAGGAAATCAAGACAAGAATACAAAATATTGCTAAACTTCAGATGTCCTTCAAGTTCGTAAGCCATAATATTGCTTCATCTGTTAAGTTTTGAATGTTTGGAAACACTCGTTAATTGACAATTCTCTACAATACGTGTAACGGTCTCTGGTACGTTTCCACAGTCACAATTTGACTTATAAATTGCACCTCATTTGAATAACATAGAGTTGCATTTTGAATGGCCTGTTCTTATGCGATTTACTTTTGACCAAATTTTTCTTTTTTGATCAAAGCCCGGGACTTCTATTGTTGGATTATCAATGAGATGTTTATTAAAAACATCAACTCCAGACCATAATTTTTGCCACTCTTCAACTTCAGAAAAAGCTGTACTTAAGTAGTCTTGCAACCATATAGGACTTCGAGATTTAAGTTTTTTAGCAGGAGGGTTGTCAATGTCATTCCAAATTGGTAACCTTTTGGAAGAAAAAAGAAACCAATCAATAAATAAAAAAAGATAGTTTTAAAATTTATAAATAATCAAGGTCATTCAATATTTAAAAAATAATTAATTAGAATTACATCAGAAATACAGACCCATTATTTCTTGAATTAGCACGTCTACTTACCTATGGTTCAAATGTTTACCAGGTCAGTTTAATTACCCAGTTTTTCTGTCAAATACTTTATATTTAAAAAAAGAAGATAAAAAACGTTAAACTCACTTAAAAGTTTTAGTATCTTTTCATGTCACTTATTTATTATTATTATTATTAAAATGCTACATTAAATTATTTCTTCAATGAATTGAGAAGAACAACTTTCATAATCCAACAATAGAAGAATTCGTAAAATTATTTAATGTTTGTACGGATTAAAAGTGATTTCAAATTAACGGAGAAGTATTATAATCAACAAAAATAGCTTATGTCCATATTTAGATAATTTTTCTGATCAAATTGAAATGTATTGAAAGAAAAATGTGACGGTAACGAAATTTTGCGATAGTCGACACTAAGGTAAAGGTAATTTTCTTGTTTCTTAGTTGTCTTCTTTTTGCCATTTTTTTTTTCATTTATTCTGTCTCTTTTACTTTTTCTTAGTACTGCTTCCTTCATCTTTCTTCGATTCTAACTTTGCTGCATTTAACAGATTTTCTGTTTTTCTAGCTTTCCGCACACATTTTCTTTTTATCCGTTCAACACTTTTTCATGTTTTTGTATTTCCTACCCCTAACTCGCCTATCATCTTCTCTTCTGTGCCTTTTCCCACTTCTTAATATTTTGGATTTATGTCTAATATTAAATCATTGTACTTGTAGTTATACATTCCTTGTGTCACCCTGATTCTCCGCCATACGGTAATCTTTGTCTATTATATTATTTTTTCTTCCATGTTCGTCCTTCACTTCTTAGTCTTTTATTTTCTTTATTTCTGTTATTTTTGACGTATTTTATTCTTGCTCCCTCATCTCTTTCCAACATTTGTAAAGCACTTTGTTTTTTTTTTCTTTCTTTCAGTCCTTTCCTCCAGTTTTAATGTGTTTGAATCCTTATTTTTATCTCCTTTTCTATTAGGCTACCTGAAGTTTTCTTATCCACTCCTAACGTCTACATTCAGTATTTTTGCTGTAACCTTTCTAAGTCTTCCCATTTTCTTCCGTCTATTATATAGCTTCAGCATATTTTTTCTTTTACTTATGCCTGCCCTTAAATCTTTATTTCTTTTATCTCGTTCTCAATCAGTGTTTGATACTCCGTTTTCCTTCTTTTACATTATTTTTTGAGTTTATCCTTGTTTTTTTATATATTTCAATATTTTATCTCCCTTGTTCTATTTTCACCTCTTTATTATTATTTTTTTAATAGTATATCGGGTGATTCAGTTTGATGTTCATGACCTTTTATTTTTTTCTAATTAAGAAAAATATTGTAAAGCAGAATATATTTGTAAATAGCATGTTAAACAGATCAGATACATAAGTCAAAATTATGTTGACATATGCCAAAGTTGCAATAGCCAACTTTTTTTTTAAACAACGTCCTGTATAATTTTTTATGTGTTTTTGTTAGGCATTATTTTCTTCATACAACAACAGAAAAAACGTATAAGTTGTATTATAATTGAAGTCCGTTTTTAGACAGCAATGAGTAAACACGTAGTGAATGTAAGAGTGATAATAAAATTCTAGTTCAAGTGCAGTATCGGATTATCGCCGTGCTATCAGGTGTGTCCAGCTGTAAGGTCGGTACACTTGTAAACTAATAACTTTTAAATAACAGCAAATAATTAAAACATTATGACTAACAACAATAATTAGCACTTACATTAACATTCATCAGTTGAGTAATCAATATGAATGCAGAGTATGTACTCCATGTGAATTCGTAAAATGAGTATTCGGGTGTGCGCTCGCAACGAATCGAGAGTAAGTGAGGACGCACAAACGACATAACATATTAATATAGAAGATATAAATGTAGTACGAATAGAAATTATTTATTAAAAAATATTTAGAACCGGATTTTTGGCTCGACCGCTTTAACGTAATTCAACAAAGTTTATTTAGGTGAGATTGAATTCTCTACAGTTAAACCATTCAAAAATTTGCAAAATTACAAATATTTAGATTTTTATTCGTGTTTTACGTAATATGGTTCCGGAGTTATAAAATTACAGTATTCGTATATCAATGTAAAATTGCTTGAAAAAAATTTTAAAAATGATAAATTTTATTAAACATTATGTGATAGGGTCATAAATGGAACGTTTTCCTTAAATAATTTTTTTTTGTTATAATTTAAAATTATGGTTTATAGTTTAATGAAATTTTGTCGGAAACGTTTTTCGCTTATAACTTTTGAAAACACGCGAGGTCTAACAAAACTGAAACGGCCAAAAAATTTTATTTCTTTATCCGCGTATGATGCTTTTTGAATTTTAAAAATCGGTCCGTAAATAAGCGAGTTGTGGTCAACTTACGGCTCAATTTGTCTGAAATATTTTTGATTATTTTTAACATTTTTTTTAACGTACAAAAAAATCTGAATCGAAAAATC
The DNA here is from genome assembly GCA_030710515.1 of Abscondita cerata. NCBI lineage: Eukaryota > Metazoa > Arthropoda > Insecta > Coleoptera > Lampyridae > Abscondita > Abscondita cerata. Next base: position 101,149 of record JALBCR010002448.1, on the reverse strand, counting down.
AAGACACATCTTTCGTAAACTCGAAACTTTTTTCGAAACGAAAGTATCTTAAGCCGTTCTAATGTGAGACGAATTTGAAAAAAGGTTGATTTTCGTATAGATTTGAAAATGAATCGAGAGTAGGTGTGCGTTCACACTAACGACATAACATATTAATATAGATGTTCCCATAATGTATAACTCGCAACCTCAAATGCAATGGCAAATGCAAGCGCAACTTCTGCAAGTACCACAGCAATTATTTCCAACACAGTGAAATCCAACACAGACCAATCAGCAACAGAATGGTAATTTTATCCAACATGTTTCACTTCAGTTGGGAATCAAATCTCCCACAACAAAATTTAATAAACAATTATGCATCGCCACCCAAAGAATATTTACAATCTTTTCCAATGCTACCAGCTAATTACACAACATTTATTAGCAAGCACAAATATTATGTCAACTACCAGTAATAAATGAGAAGTAATTACTTTAAACAAATTTCAAGAAATAAGACGCAGTAGAAAAAGAAAGGGTAATGATCATTCAACACAAGCAAGTAAAATAGCAAACTCTGAAATACCCACCCGAAATAGGTTCGCGGATCTCGATAAAAGTAACAGTAACGGGCAATCTAGTAACACAGAAAATACCACAGAGAAAATTATACAACCTCCCCCATTCATAATTCATTATATTACATAAATTAATATGTTATTAAATTTAATAAATAGTCACATTAAAAAAGTTAATGCAAGGAAACAAAGTGAAATTGCAAGCCAAAAATGTAGAAGTATATAAAACGCTAAGAGACGTATTAGACAAAAATAAAATAGCACGACCTACTTATAGCTTAGAAGATGAAAAAAACTTTCAGAGTTGTACTAAAACGACTACTAATATAGAACTAATCAAGCAAGCACTTCTAAATGAAGGTCACGTTGTAGTAAATATCATGAATGTCATAAACCGCGAAACGAAACAGGAAAAAAACCTCTTTTTTCTAGATATAAAACGAAATACTAACAATAAAGACGTCTTCAAAAATAAAAACACTGAAAATGCAATAGTTGAAATTGAAGAACCCATTAAAAAAATCCAAATACCGAAGTGCAAAAACTGTCAGTGTTATGGACACACTAGAAACAGATGTACTAGACTTGCCAGATGCGTTAAATTCAAATACAGCAGCAAACAATTAATGAATTAACGACGCAGATCAAACTTCTGAGAAAGGAATTATTTAAAAACAAAAATGGCGCCATTGTATAAAATCGGACTCTGGAACGCCAATGGGCTTTTACAACATAAACAGGAAACAGAAGTATTTCTCTCACAACACAACTTATACATCCTTCTCATTTCAAAAAATCAAGTCACTTTAAAATACATAATTACATTATTTACACCACAGAACACTCGGAAACAGAAAGACGTGCTATGGGAAGAACAGCTGTATTAATAAAGCAAAACATTAAGCATCATAAATTATCTATATTCAGTGAAAACTTTCTACAAGCAACCAGTGTGGAAATAGTAAACTGGTACGGTCCACTTATACTATCAGCGGTATACTGTCCACCAAATCAACCGACAAATAAAGATGGCTTTGTAAATTATTTCCAAAGTTTAGGCACTAGATTCATCACTGGGGGCGACAATAACGCTAAAAATATTTTGTGGGGCTCACGTATAACTGCACTAGGTAGAGAAGAGCACTACAACAGGTCATTCATAAACTACAGTTAAATTATCTGTCAACATATGAACCTACCTACTGGCCAACTGACATGAATAAACTGCCGGACTTATTGGACTTCTTTGTAACTAAGGGTATAGCTCCAGGGTATCAGGAGATTTCATCTTGTTTAGATCTCAATTCAGACCATACACCTGTCATAACCACGATAAATACTACGATCATTAAAACCAGTTAAATTATTTAACAAGAGAACAGATTGGGATCATTTTAGATATTTAATGGACACCAAATTGGATATGAAAATTCCTTTAACTACCAAAGAGGAACTAGACTTGGCAGTGAATGATTTTACCTGTATTATTCAAGAAGCAGCTTGGGAAGCTACTCCACAAATTCCCCCTGTTAAGAAAAAGGAATGCTGTTCAGTAACAATTAAAAACAAAATTGCTGAAAAAAGATGACTGAGAAGAACTTGGCAAAACACTAAATACCCGTCCGACAAAACACGATATAATCAGGCATGTCTTGATCTCAAAAGGTCAATTAGAGACTTAAAAAAATAAGAGCTTTCAGGAATATTTTGAAAATTTAAGTCCTAATGATGATACGAACTATACACTGTGGACTGCAACAAAACGAATTAAGCGACAAACCCAACCAATTCTTCTAATACGAACAGCAAGTAACTCTTGGACTAAAGGCCGAATCCCACACCGACAACTTAGAACTCCATGCAGCCCAAACTACCAAATCGCAGACCTTGATCATGTTTTCCGTATCGAATTCACAGTATCCCGATTCCTACTAAACAACCGCAACGACGATCCAATCACGCCTACATCTCCCACCGAAATCCACCAAATCATACGTTTCCTTTGCAAACGTAAAGCTCCCGGTCCCGATCAAATCACAAACTTTATGATCCAACACCTCCCACACAAATCTATAGCATTCCTTACCGTTATTATCAATTTCATACTAAGAGTAGACTACTTCCCCACTGACTAGAAGATAGCCGACGTCATAGTAATCCCGAAACCTTTAATAGACCCTAAATTTTCGCAAAACCACCGCCCGATCAGTTTACTTACCGCACTTTCAAAAATTACTGAAAGAATTATCCTACACAGGCTTAACCTAGACATCTCCCGTTTAAAAATCCTACCCGACAAAACAATTTGGTTTCAGACCAAACCACTCCACAACCCAACAACTTTTACTGCTACCAATCCATGGCTAACAACCAGGCCGCCGGAGCAGTATTTTTTGACGTCTCTAAGGCTTTTGACCGTGTCTGGCACGCTAACCTTGTCCACAAACTTATCCGTTCCAACGTCCACTCAAGATTAATCCGCACAACTCACTCATTTCTGTCACACAGCCGTATCCAAATCAAGTTAAACAACGTCAAATCTTCAGTCCGCTACCTCACCGCCGGAATCCCGCAAGGCTCCGTCCTTTCACCTACATTATTTAATATCTAAACCCATGACATTCCAAAAACCCCACGTACCGAACTAGCCCTGTACGCCGATGACACCGCCATCCTAATACGATCCTGGCAATCCAAACACCTAACTATATACCTACAATCTGCACTCGACGCCTTAGAACCCTGGTTTACTGACTGGCTTATTTTCGTTACCGCGGAAAAGAGTGCTGCAGTAATCTTTTCCCGCAAACTTAAGCACCAACTGGATGGACAACTAACCATCCTCGATACTCCCATTCCATGGACCAAAGCCAAATACCTTGGCGTTATCTTAGATAACCGCCTCATCTCACATCCAATCGGCCTCTATCAAAAGCCGTGGCTCCTAAAAAACAAACTTCTCCTCTACAAAACCATCATAAATCCCATCATGCTTTATGCGTCACGCCGCCGACACCCACATAAAACTTTAAACAATCCAAAACGAAGCTCTTCGTCTTACCTTTAACGCTCCTTGGTACATCTGAAACGACGACCTACATCACGACGCCAATCTACCCACTATCTTAGCACAACTCTGCCATATTACGAAAAACCAAACCCATCCCTTTAAAATCAAGCGCCCTAAAACTGTTTTCCCCGACGACCTTTAAAATTTTTCAGCCCCCTCAGGACTAACACAAATAATATTTAAAATTTCTGTTGCAGATTATATCCCTTAAGACGATGGGGTACAAAGACATTCCTGGCTCATCAAACATGGTAAGACAAGATAAGATGCACAAACCGCTAATTACGTATCCTAACAAGGTATTCTGTAAAACCGGTTGATTGTACCCTAATTTAATTGTACCATTTACTAATAAATGTGACACTACATTAGCTCCTAATAAAAGTAATATTTTGATGGTTAATTAAATGACTTCTCCGCTAATTTGATATTATTATGAATCTTTATTTTGCTTATGTTAAAATAATATTGTGGTAACCTTGCCGTAATAGTAGGAAGGATAGCAAATTCTTATGTAAACGAGAAATTATTAATTGTACTTTTTAATTGTAAAATAACGCTTGACGAAATGCTCGTATTTAAATTTGAATTTCCATTAATAGATAAATCAGTTTCGTATGGTTTAATTTCTAACAATTCTACTAATTCCTGACAAACAAAAGAAGCCGTGTCTAATAAACATTTAACTACTACAAAAACGCCATCGTTTCTTTTTACCATTATTTGGTATGCAAAAGCGCATTATGATCTTTAGAGCACAAAATACAGTGTTTGTAATTGCAGGTGCCGGTGTGGAACCCTAAGCAGTTAACACATAAACCTTGTTTTTCTACAAATTCTAATCTTTCCTTCACAGAAATATTTTTATAAAGTAAGCAAGCATAAATCTTATGAGCACCCTCTTTACAAAATGTGCAAGATTTAATTTTCTTAAAACTGTTAATCCTATGATAGTATAGTATAGTGATCTAACTTTTGCGTAAGCAAATAAACTAAAATTGAGTCCCAATGATCTACTAGTTCATTCAAACTACGTAAACAACCCACGTGTTGTTTAATTTTTGAAATAAAGTTTCGTAATGGTTTCGGTGTTAAAGTAGTTATTATCGGGATTTCGCATAATTGTTTCAAATGTGCGTTTATAATTATTGTTTTATTATTAAACTTATCCTTAATTAAATCTAATGCTGTATTATACGAGATATCAACTACAAGAAGGCTGAAAATTAACTCTAACGCTTCTCCTTTTAAATATTTTTTAATAACACCAACGCTGTATATTTGTCAACGTTTGATTCTTATGAATTAAGACACAAAACAATTAATAAAATGTGTTGAATTGAGTGACGTCGGTACCATCAAATATAGGGATATCAATGGCAGGGAGTGTTGGATTTTCAATATTACGTGCCTCAAATTCACTTTCATTTTTTTCGGTACAATTTGTTTTGGAAAACTTCTATTTTCATTTGAACTTTTCGATTTTTACTAAAACTGACTGATAAATTTGATAAACATTCTCCTCCTCCTCGTTATTTTTCTTTTAATACATAATACATTACAATTTACATCCGTATATGTATTATGTGAAGAACTAGCCGTATTTTTTTTTAACATTTAATTGTTTCACGCTTAATTCCTATCACTTGATTCACAGTGTAAAATTCTTCAATTTTCTTTAAATCTTTTTGAACAATTTCTTTCTTTGCAATATTTTTTTCAGTTGCGCCATTATTAAATAGTAAAACAATCAATAGATATACGTATAACGTACTTACATTAGTAGATACCACTTTCACTTAGCCACCATACGTAGAATTTTTTTGTTTTGCCTTGAAGTCGTCAAGATTCTTATTGTTTGATTCTTTCACCCGGCTGCTTGGAAAAATCTTCTTAATTAATTATTTATTAAATCCGCTCGAAGGACCAATTTAATGTAACACACTAATTGCTTATTAAGAAACTACTCTTTATTAATTGTGTAACATTTATTAACTAATAATGCTAATACACTTAAATAAGAGTGACATAAAGTGCAGGTAAAACTTATTGTTTACCTGCCGAAAAGTTTTTATGTTCTTACTTGACGGTAAGACGAGTATATTTCTACTGAACCCCTAATCTCATTATAAGGGTTGCTAGCGCCTCGCGGTGTTGGCAATGTTGTCAACACTTAGAAAGAAAAGTATTTTAAAAATAATTTTTATTTTAAGTGAAATCAGTAGCGTAGAATGTCGTCTGCTAAAATAAGCAGGTCAAAATACGTACAAACGACACTGGTGGAAATAAAAAAAATGTGGTAAACTAAAAAATGCTTCTTAATGCATAGTACATGTATCCAAAATTTTACAGGGTGTTGCTATATGCGACCGACAACGCTCTACTCCAGAGAGGTCTCGTAAATGGTGAGTAGTTGACCATTCGTGTTTAACAAAAAATTGTTTCCCCCAATCGCTTTAAAAAAATGTAAATTCTAAAACTTCCTGTTTCACCAGAAGCTCTAAAAGAAAATATTCATTAGAACTGACAAAGAGTTCCTATTCATTTCTAACTATTTGTAGAAAACTACACATTATGTGAGGAGTATCATAGATACGAAAGTTTCTAAACAATTAATATTTTCTGAGAGGGGTCTTGTTTTTTTTAGTATTATTACTTTTTCAAATGAATAAATATCACATGTTGGACAGGATAATTTCTTCTATGAACTATTAACGTTGGATTATAAAATTTTTATTAGTTTTGTAAACGCTTGGGGGGTGGAGGATTACTTCTGTCATTAAGCACTAAGAAATACTAACGTAGCACTAGCAATCGACTATAAAAGTTGTCAGTGATTCTGATGAAGCGTGAAGTTAGAACGCCCTTTAAATTTTTTTATTGCAAACGTTTGGAGTAAGTAATTTCTTTTATGAAGCACTAAGAACCACTGACTAAGCACCATCAATTGACTAGAAACTTTTTGTTAGTGCTTCCAATCGAGCTTTAAAGTTGGCACGCTCTGCTCTTTAGGATTTGATTTTATCTTTAAACGCTTGGGGGAGATCATTTCTTTTATGAAGCACTAACGATCGATTATAAAATTTTGGAAAGTGCTTTCACAAGTGTGCCGTTTCATGGATTTCAAAATAATTTGTAAAATCGAGTAAAAACTCATACAAATTTATGTTAACTTAACAATATCAAATATTTTGTTGTACGACTTTAGTTTGCCATAACAAGTGCGAGAGAAGGTATAACAGCAATAAATTAAGTAAATACAATTATTCAATTCAATTCAAATCGTCTTTATTAAGTTATTACAAATTACAGTTGTACCTTATAAGTAGGCATATATAAGGCGAAGTTTAGCCCAAGGCTATTCTTACACTTAACCTAATATAGCAAAAGAAAGTGGTACCTAAAGGATGTTAAAAATAATTAATTACAAACAAGAAAAAGAAAAATTATTTAAACAGGAATTAATTAATTAATTAAATTAATTTATGATAATGATACTATGCTCAAGTGTAACAGCTGAAGTATGAGGCTATAATGTGTCTACGAAATGAAAAAATGGACAAGGCTTAAAATGAGGTTTTAAATTAAGACAAATGTCGAGTTTGACGATCATGAATATTGTGCCGGAAAATGAACTTATTTCTAAGATAAGTGGGAGTTGAAGTCAAGATCAACTGGTGAACGAAAAATAGATAATGCAGTTCAATAACACAGTTTAGTTTTAACCATTTCAATTCGGTAATTTTAGTGGAGACATAATCAAATTTTCTTAGGCCAAAGTTAAACCTAACACAATTATTCTGCACATGCTAAATTCTACTTTTACAAATAAAGTCGAGACAAGGATAGAAAGTACCAGGGTTTCACATAATTTTTTACGTGTTTTGAAATTCAAGATAAAACGATTACTGTATAAAGTTTTTAGAGTTGCATACGTCTTTTGAATCAAGCAGTTTGTGTGTTAAATAAACCGTAAATTTTCATCAAAGATGACTTGATTTAGAATGCGAATGATAATGTGTTCTTTCAGAAACTAGCGATGAACCCGTGAGCTGAAAATCATAGCTGAAGACTTTTTATTATTAATACTTAAATTGTGTTTAGAAGAGTAATCTATCACTCTATCAAGATCATCATTGATACCGTTATTAGCTAGTGCATATTCAAGCCGATTAAAACAATACATCAACATGGTATCGTCAGCGTAAGCAAAAATTTGAGATTGATTAATACAATTTGACATATCAGACGTGTATATAATAAATAACAATGGACCTAAAATAGATTCTTGAGGGACACCAAAAGAAATTGTGTTAGTAGATGACTCGATTTTATTTATGCAAACCTTTTGAGTGCGATTGGTCAGATAAAAACTGAAAAAGGACACAGCAATTTTATCAAAACCGTAATATGCAAGTTTAGCAATTAATAAAGAGTGGTTCAATTTGTCGAACGCTTTAGAATAATCAAGTGAGATAAGAAGAACAGCAAGCTTATTGTCTATGGCTCTAAAAATATTATCCGTCAAATTCAAGAGCGCAGTAGTTGTACTGTGACCTTTGCGAAAACCAGATTGATATACAGGAAGAATTTTATTATTATTTAAATAATATTCAATTTGCGAATGAATAATTTTTTCAAGGATTTTCAAGAAAACTGGTAGTAAGTTAATAGAACGAAGGTCTGATATGTCAGCAGGAACACAAACTTTTGGTACAGCACAAACAACCGCTTTCTTCCATTTTTCTGGACAGTAACTAATTTCAAGACAACAATTCATCAAGTGAGTTACATGGTTCAAAATAACAGAGATGCATTGAATAATCATGTTTAGCGAAATATCATCAGTGCCCGGTGCATTGGATTTGAGTGACGTTATAGTATTAAACACAGTTACTTACTCAACAAGGCTAAAAGAAAAACAAATGTTAAATTTGTTTCGGTTGTAAAAGTTAAGAAAATCCTGATCTACGTTATCATTACTATAAACTGATAAAAAATAGTCTTTAATTTTAGATACATCGGACAGATAAGCTGATAACACAGTTTTATTTTTGTTGGATATATTTAATGATTTTAATGCTTTCCGAAGTAATTTAGGATTATGCCGTGATCTCAAAAATTCAAGGTAGGCTGATTTTTCTCTCCTCAAAGTTGCAAGTGAAAAATTTCTCATTCTTTTAAAGTAATTCCAATTCTCATCAGAATTGTTCAATTTATAGGCAGCAAGAGCACGTTTCTTTTCCTTAATAATAATTTTTAAGTTATCCGTGAGCCAAGGTGCCGGTGGTTTGCTGACACGAAAAGTCTTATACGGCGCGTGAATGTCAAAAAGGTTTAGTATGCTTGAAGTTAAAAATCTAAGCAAAATGTGTGTCTGACGACATCTCGTGTATGAACATTGACACGTATGATTAGTATAAACTAAGAAAATGCCAACAGTTAAAAGTAAGGACATGTGTGCGTTTACGTGCATATCGCTATCTAAGTAACAGCCAAATTGGCTTTATCGACACTCGTGCGTTTAAGGCATTGAAGCTGTTACTTAGATAGCGATATGCACGTAAACGCACACATGTCCTTACTTTTAACTGTTGGCATTTTCTTAGTTTATACTAATCATACGTGTCAATGTTCATACACGATGTCGTCAGACACACATTTTGCTTATATTCATTACTCCACGAGAGTTTAAAAGACCAACCGCCGTCTTGTACAGTTGTATACCGCACTTAAGTATACACCTCTGATGAGCTCATAATAAGAGCGAAATGCAGCATCAGGTGTTCTTTCGTTGCGTGTAATGCTTCTGTACAAGTTTTTACTTGGCTTTATCGACACTCGTGCGTTTAAGGCATTGAAGCTGTTACTTAGATAGCGATATGCACGTAAACGCACACATGTCATTACTTTTAACTGTTGGCATTTTCTTAGTTTTTAAAAATCTAACTTTTTCATCAATATTATTAATGTAATACAGTGTCCGCCATAAAGTTGGAATCATATGGCAATTTTTTTTATTATTTAAGTTAAGAAAAACTTTGGGAGGCAATCACTTCTGTTTCTGAAATAACTTAAAATGCGTCAAGTCAAAGTTGACAGGTAACATCTGTCAATTGTCAAATTCGTAATTTTGGAAAAAAATGTTCTAAAAATGGGTCAATATGTTAAAATTTTGAAAAAGTTACTAGGAAATTATGATGCTAATCACATTTTATGCCCATGTGCCGATTTTGAGAGAGAAATTTTTATTCACCCCTTAACTGGCTGCTTTAAAAACATTTAAAACGGTTTAAAGCAGTATAAAGGCTACCATTCCATTGCATATTATGATCATAATATTCGTACGTAAGTAGGTTTTGATGATTATTGATATTATCAACTAAAAAAGAGGTAGTCTCTGGATTATTTTCCAAATTTTAATAGAATCAGAAATTGTTTTTTAACTTTTTCTTTACTAAATTTAGTTAGATAATACAAAAATGGTTTTAATTATAATTTGAATATCTTAACACATAACGACTGCTTCAAAATTACAAACAATAAATAAAACACTTTAAAGGAAATTACATCTCCGTGTGCCTCCCTTCGGTTTCCATACATTTTTCTGTTCAACGGTTAAATTCCTTGACAGCATTTAGTAAGAACTGCCTAGGTATATTTGCACATTCTTCCCTTATAACATTTTCCAAATGATCCACATTTTGAAAAGGTCTCCATTTGTATACTTTTTCTTTTAAGTATCCCTAAAGGAAAAAGTCCATTATGGTCAAATCGGGGGATCGCGCCGGCCGTAGAAATTCAGGAAACCTCCCAATCCATTTTCCTCTGAACAAAATGTTTAAAAATTCCCTGACTGCAACAGTGCTATAAATTGATGCTCCATCTTGTTGAAAAACCAAACGCGACCTTTCATTCAACGGCATTTCATCTACAAATGATGCAATTTCTTGTTGTAACAAGTTTAAGTATTGTCTAGCATTTAATGTTGTCTAAAAAAATAAGGCCCAATTAACCTTTCATTAAAAATGCCACACCACACATTAGTTTTAAAAGAATACTGATCTCTATACTCTATTATGAAATTGGCATTTACATCAGCCCACCATCGACAATTCTGAGAGGATACCGTTCCATTGGAGGTAAAAGTGGCTTCGTCCGTAAACATAATATACCTTAAAAAATGTAGGCTGTCTTCAATCTCACCTTGTACGTCGTGCACTAAATTCTAATCTTGGGTCAAAGTCTCTTTCTTTCAATGTATTAATAAATTTAGGCCTATATGGGTAATAATGGTGTTTTTTAGAAATTCTCCTTGCAGTCGTATTTGCTACATTTGTCCTCTCCAATATTCCAGCTACAGAGGTAACGTTATGCTCCACAACATCTAGCAATATTTCTTCTTCTTTGTCAGCAATTTTCCATGCAACATGCTGTTTTTTAAATTATTATTCACTGAACTGCTGTCCTTGAATTTTGACATAATTTTGCCGACCGTCGCTTGGGAAATATGTCTTTCAAGATGTCTGGTATTAAAATTTCGGCAGAAGTTCTATTTGTACGGTCTTCGTCATGAATTAAAATTATTTCAACCTTTTCAGCTTTTGTAAGCATGTTTACAAAATTGTCGAAAATAACAACTAATATTTTCTAATGAACTGTCAATTTCTTATTTTGTTTTTAAAACTTTCATTTGGTTACTTATAGCAACGACATTCCATGGATGTACTGATTTTTTGTACATAAGTTCCTTTTAAAGTGTTCTATTTATTGTTTGTAATTTTGAAGTAGTCGTTATGTGTTAAGATATTTAAATTATAATTAAAACCATTTTTGTACTATCCAACAAAATTTTAATAAAGAAAAATTTGAAAAACAATTTCTGATTTTTTTGCAATTTGGAAAATAATCCAGAGACTACCTCTTTTTTAGTTGAGAATATCAATAATCATCAAAACCAACTTACTTACAAATATTATGATCATAATATGCAATGGAATGGTAGCCTTTATACTGCTTTAAACCGTTTTAAATGTTTTTAAAGCAGCCAGTTACGGCAGTGAATAAAAAAATACGAAAATATGAAATTTATTGAACATCAAAATTTCTTTCTGAAAATCGCCACATGGGCATAAAATGTAATTAGCATCATAATTTCCTAGTAACATTTTTCGAAATTTTAACAAATTGACCCATTTTTAGGACATTTTTTTCCAAAACTACGAACTTGACAATTGACAGATGTTACCTGTCAACTTTAACTTGGCGCATTTTAAGTTATTTCAGAACCAGAAGTGATTGCCCCCCAAGGTTTTTTTTAACTACAATAATAAAAAAAATTGCCATATGGTTCCAACTTTATGGCGGACACTGTATATATCATTCCAAGAAACAGACCGCAGATCGTTACGAAAAGACTCGGTGTCCAAGTGTTTGAAGTCTCTCAAAGTAAGTATTTTTAGTGCTGATTTAACCGTAGAAATGGAAAGGTTGCAAAAAATAAGTTTGTGATCCAAAATAGGTTCAGATTCAATAGTTCCACAGTTTATGACGTACTCGTTTTTATTTATGAAGATAGGATCAAGTAGAGTACAAGAAATAGGGGTTACTCGTGGCTTCATGTATCAACTGAGTCAAACCATAAGAATCGGTACATTTAAGAATGTTATTGTTTAAATTAAACAAATTCACGTTAAAGTCTCCCATAACCATAAGAATATCACAGTGGATAAGAGCGGCAGGAATGACATTCTCGAGTAATTCAACAGTTTGCTGACAAAATTTAGAGTTTGGATTGTAAATTACGACAAAAAATAAAACTAATGAAGCGATTTTGGTACTAAAACAAAAATATTCTATGTCATTGATTCCATCAATAGAAAAGTTTTCTACGTGCACTTTAATATTTGATTTCACATAAACCCCTATGCCTCTACCAACTCTTCCCAATCGGTCTTTTCTGAAAAAATATAATCTTGTAGGGCAACGCAATCAGACGGAATACCTTCATTCAACCAGGTCTCAGTTAATGCTAAAATATCAAAGTTATGTGTATTGATCATGTCGATAAACAAGTCAGTATATGTAAACATTGAGTGAATATTTAAATGCGCGCAGCTTAAACTTGATGAATTAACATCAGCCATTATAATCTATTTTAGATATAAGAGCATCTAACTTCAGCGTATACACTTTACAGTTTATATTATACACAGCGTGATTAACAGGATAATTAGTTTTGTTTAATTTATTATATTCGATGCGGTTAATACATTTAAATCCGTCTTCGTTTGTTTTACAGTATTTGATTTCATGATTCAATGAACACGGGGGACAAATAACATCATATGTACAGTCTTTTTTGATATGAGAAAATTTACAACATTTATAACAACGAGAGATATGGCAATAGTCGATAACCTTGCAACGTCTCCAGCCTAGATATGCTGTTTTCTTTAAACACTTTACGAACACAAGGAGAAACTTCAAAAATAAGATCATCGGTATCAGAGCGTTAGCGCTTCAGTCTAGTGATAAACTTCAGATCAGAGGTAGAACATTTCAGATCAGAACGAGAGATGATTTCATCCACCGTCGCATCAGTGACGGCATAGTCTTTATCAATACCATAGAAAATAAGTCGAGGACGAAATTTAGTAGGCTCTGTATAAGCACATTGATTACCAAGTTTGGTTTCTAGTTGTGATCTAAGTTCACGCACATTTTGTTTATTATCGCAATTGATAAAAAAATCATTATTAACAATTTTAGTACTAGTAATATCAATATTGAGGTCTTGGAGTTTAATATTCGTTTTTACATCCTTCAGAATTGATATAATGTCTTGGTTTTTATTTTTGGGTTTGATAAACAGGGAAACAATGTCTGATTTATATTTGTTTATATTTATCTGAAACTTTACTAATTGAATTGCAAACAGTTCTTACAGCAGAGAAATTACACGTATCGATTTTTTCACGTTGCAGTGCAATTATATACTCCTGGTCACTAACCAATCGCTTGAGAATACTAATTTCATTTTTAAGAAACATATTTTCTTTAAAACCATTTCCACATTACAGTTGTTTATACCAACAAAATCTTTATCACAACATGATTTGCAACGCCAGTTTAACCTATCACATTTAAAAACACGACTAATACTTTCGAAACATCTTTAATGAACATAACTAATGCACCCACAACACTTAATGCCACCGGATCTAATAAATTCACAACAGAAAACACATTTTTTCTTTTTAGAAGCACCACTTTCGCTTTGATCGTCCGCACTCGCCTCCGCAATTACGTTCCTGCCCTCTTTTAAATAAAACTGAACTATACTATATATTTTAGGCGTCATTAAAATAGCTGAACCATTTAAGAAATTTTTAAAAATAGGCTGCAAGTTTGAAATATATAATTTTTTGCTCATGTTCAGAATGTGAGATTTTATAATAGCCCAACTTTAAGAATGAGACAAATAAATTTGCAATTTAATAACTTTTAAAACTTTATTTGACATTTGAACGCTACGAACTTTTTATGAAATTAAATTTTTGTATAGTTACTTTTAAAAATCCAAACTTTTTAGTTAATTATGAGAATTGAATCCTCAAAAAACAAAATTATTCTCGACGGTGGTGTCATCTTTATGATAAATCGCAGCGTTCGCCCTCTTAAAATAAAGCTTACTGACACGACGACAAGTAAAATATATATTGATAAGCTTTATTTAATTGAACTGTGTATAATTATTTCACAAATATTTTTTTTAATACTTAAAAATTAACACACATTATCTATGAATACTAGAGTGCTTTATGCAAACAGGAAAAATTGTGCGCTATTTTCGTATGTTACTTGAACAAGGTGACCGTTCTAAGCAAATACGTTTATTACCAGTTTTTACAAATACAAATACTGAAGCTGCTATCACTACGCCCGAACATTTGAAAACAATGGAAAAGTGATTAAATGTTAAAGCTGCTGGAATATGTTCAACAACAGTTTCTCCAATTTCTAAAAACCCCTCATTATTTTCTTATGTTACATAAGCTAATATAATTTTTTACAAGTATTTCAAAAACAAACACAAACAGTGAAATTGCAACCCCTACGGCTAAAAATACAAAAACAACGGACAACTGATCAAACGTTATAGCTGCTGGACTATGTTCAAAAACAATTTTTGATTCCTCAATTTCTAATCTCTTTCCAAAGTCGTTAGTTATTCCAGATTCAACAATTATGTACAACATTTTTTCTAAAGTTGCTGATAAGTAGCTCATTTTACGCGACCTGAAAGTGTAATCAAAACTTCCAGTGACCGAATTATCTTTAATGATATGTGATATTTCAAAAACGTAGTATTTAAATAATCTTCGTTACCTACAAAAAGGCGGCACACTCACTTTTATTTATACAATCAAAATATTTATAAACCAACACTTTTTCATCAACATTTTGTATTAAGCTGTATATTTTTTGGTACCGATAATCATACTTTACATTTTCATAAGAAAATATTGTTCCGTTTAGTTTACTATTTACAATAATAGGAAGTTTTGACTCAGAAAGATCATTTAAATTTTGTATACCACGCTCATATTTAGGAACAGTTAATGATTGTAACATTTTTGATGTAAACAATGCTTGTATGTGAATACAGTACATGATATAAATAATTACAAGAAATCGCAATGTACGAAGCGCCGGAATTTTAGAAACTGACCCAAATAAAGTGGCTTGCCAAATATTCATTAAAATTGATATGAACTTACTCCACTACCAACGTGTTCATTTTTGAATTTCAAAATTAACCACCAAGTCATCACTGTCACCAAAAAGCAGAGTAATATATTACACCACACAATTTCTTGAAACATGGTTATTATTACTTTAAACACTGACATTTGTTTAGGTTGTGGGACAGCCCAAATTGCCGTTTGGCTATGTACTACAGGACCGGTTTGGATGAGGTCACCGTACCTTATATAATTAAATTGTATATCATCATCTTGAAATTTTCCAGAAGTAAATTGCACAGTTAAATTCAGACGAGAAGCTACCAAATTTATGTAAAACGGAGATTTAGCATAACCCACTTGTATTTTGTCTACGATTGCATATTCAGTATTAAGACTAATATGACAATTAGGATATTTTCTTAAAACAAGTGGAAATGTTAATGTAAAATTTGATTTGCAGTTTTGTTCTTCAATCAAGTTTGCAACGCGTCCACGGTTATTAGAGATATCCAGTGGATTCCCTGTGTACAATCGTAAAGAAGTACTGTTTCTAGTAGAACTGTATACCAATACAACCACATGCATTAGTTTGCATGACTACAATACTGAAAACAATATCGACATATCTTGTTTGGTTTGATTTGTAGTTATTACCAAAACTTTTGAATTGGGATTAGCGCCATAGTAAAGTATAGAAAAAGCAAGACCAACAAAATCGGTAGTTTGTAAAGCTTCGGCATAGAAAACCATTCCTATTCTGAACCAGATACGTTTTTTAATGTGGCTTGTTAATCGTATGTAGGGTTTAGTAGTGCTGTTTGACAATTCGAAAGTATCTTTACTGAAAGATATAAAAACCAAAGAATCGTTTTCGTCAAAAAAACTTTCTTCTATGCGATGAACACATTCGTTAATCTCATTATTTTTTTTTTCGAATTTAAATTCATAACTACCCCTTAAAACTATAAACTGACACAATAACAAAAATTTTAATTTACAAAGCATTTCAACTGACGACGACGAAGTGTGATATATTTTTGGTCTTTCGGGTCTACTAACAGCAATTGATTATAAGTTTTGGGAATTTTATTCGAAGGTTTATTTAATAATAAATTGTGTAAATAATATGCAAATAGTTATTATTTATCAATAAATCATTTCTAGAAACAAAATTATTACTTACATGGACATATTACATTTAAATTTGTTGGTTTTCTACTTAAACATAAATAGATTTATAATAATTAAATAGGATAATTTATTATTGTTTAATGTAAGTCAAATTTTGGGTATTAGTTAAAAATGAAAAATTCAAGAAGGAAATCTACCAAAAACAATGAAATCTGCAAAAAAAAGAGTTTTTGTCGCTCAATTTTAGAATTTGTTAATGTTTGAGTATACGCATGTTTGTATGTTTTTACATAATCAGCTATTTTTAAATATTTTCGAGTTTTGCAATGCTTACTTTAATATAAGCCTAATTTTATTTTACATATATTGAAGGTTTACAGCATATAAAAATGCATGTTTTATAGTAAAATTTTGAATTGTAATTTTAACTGAAACAAAAATGCTTTTAAAACTGCTCACTCAACATTAATTAGAAATCCACTTTTTTGTTTTAGTCCCAAGCATCTGTGGCACAAAACAATGAAATCTTATCTGTGATACGTATCCCATGCATTAAATGACAAATAGCTGTTGTTGCAGAACAGGAAGTATTAAATTCTTGGTATAGTTTATTTGCTGAAAAATGTAACATAAGAGATTAAGTCGTAAAATAAAATCCACTTAGAAGGCGACCGATAGTTGTATTCAATATGCACCTGAAATGCAAAGTAAAAACTAGTTCTATACGGGCGAAAGTTGGATAAAAAAACCTTATGGAAATTTGACAACAATAGAACAATAAGTTTTAACTACCTAAGGGTCAGCGGTTCTCAATATTTTTAGTATTTTATTTGTTACAAACAAAATTTGATTTATTAAAAGTCATAATGCATGAATCAATAAATAGATAAATTTTACCGTAAGTAAAGGATAATACAAAAAATACACAATAAGATTGCAAAGCATACTTGTAATATGTAATTAGGAACAAATATAATTAATTATTGCTACACTTGGATACTATTTAGAGATCGCTGTCACTATCACTAAAAGTAAAGTGATCGTCTTCTAAGTCACTATCCGTATTTACAGTAAAAATCAAAGGTCGCACATCGTCTATAATTTGTTCATGCTTGTGTCTTTAATTATTTCTTCTGTGTGAGTTACACAGCGATTCCACACGTCTGGAGTTATTTTAGTTAATACGTCGTTCCAAGTTTTAAGCACGCCTTCTTCTTTTCCTGAAGTAGCGCCTATATGGTAGTCGTAAAACTTCTTCGCAATTCCCCACACCAATTCAATGGGATTGAAATGGCAATGATATGGCGGCAGACGCAGAACTTCGTGGCCGTACTTTAATGCCATTTCATCGACAACATATTTATTTACGGAACTTTGATGGTTTTCGTGCACTAATTGTAACAACTCAGCCTTGAACATCATAGTATCAAATTGTATGTTTTTACTTTTTAACCACGCTCTGATATCGTCTTTGGTTGAAGAAGCTGTCGGACGCTTTTCACTTTTCCGTGTGTGGTAGGATGCGTTATCAAGAACAATGATTGACGGCTGTTTAAGATTTTGTAGGATGCATCCCTCAAACCACTTCTCAAACAATACCAAATTCATATTATCGTGGTAATCTGCGGATTTCTTGGTACTAGAAAATATTAAACTGCCCCTTTCTATAAAACCATTTTGGCCACCAGCATGGACAATAATATAACGTTTACCATTGGAAGCTTTAGTAGGCTACTTTAAACTTTTAACACTGTCATCTTGCCAACTACGTTTACTTGCACCTCTACTAAAATCCATGTTTCGTCTAAAAAGACGAACTCGTGTGGAATTTTGGACTGTAGATTTTTAAGTACTTCCTCAAAAATACATTACGCATAGAAACCACATGGGATTGCTCGCATAAACCTCGTATACATATCATAAATCAAGTCTCGGATGGTTTTCTTTGTGGTCTCTGGTAGGTTCGTCGTACATTTTTTAGGCCGGCGATATGTAATTCTCTTTAAATCACTTGCACTTTTTCTCATAGAACATGTCCTCGCCACTGTTTGTCTGCTTACGTGTACCGCATCCGCCGTTCTTTGCTGAACAGCATTACTGAAGTAAGTGGCGCACGATGATTTTTCTCCTTTTCAAAATAATCGTACACATTCAACAAATATCACGTTTAGCTTCAGTAGCATCCATTGCGCACGGGTTCCATACAAAAATAAGCAGGTGCAGTGATTATATTGCAATATATATTTGGAAAAACTTTCCTTTCAGTATTCCACTAACTGGATTTTAATAGATTTCCTAAATTCTTCGTAGCCTATTAACATCATTTACAGAATTCCTTCATTATTTGTGAGCAATAATTAATTATATTTGTTCCTAATTACATATTAAAAGTATGCTTTGAAATCTTATTGTGTAATTTTTGTATTATCCTTTACTTACGGTAAAATTTATCTATTTATTGATGCATGCATTATGACTTTTAATAAATCAAATTTTGTTTGTAACAAATAAAATTCTAAAAAATATTGAGAACCGCTGACCCTTAGGTAGTTGAAACTTATTGTTCTATTGTTGTCAAATTTCCATAAGGTTTGTTTTAACCAACTTTCGCCCGTATAGAACTGGTTTTTACTTTGCATTTCAGGTGCAAATTGAATACAACTATCGGTCGCCTTCTAAGTGGATTTTATTTTACGACTAAATCTCTTATGTTATATTTTTCAGCAAATATACTATAATACAAATATGCAGAATTAGTTTTAGTCTGCGTAGCAAACTGTGCGGTTGTGCTTATCTTAAAAAGATGCCGAATATTCGTAGTTCGCAGTTAAAGCTTATAAAAATTGATAAAAACCACACAGGTGTTTCAAGTACGATGGAAGTGTAGTGTTTTGTTGATTTTAGTAATAGGGCCTATGAGTTAGTTTGGCACTATGTTGCCCCGTGTTGATTTGTTTTGAGTTTTTATGGCGTAACAAAATTAAAAATGCAATTAAAGTTTCTCATAAAAAAAGGTGTGTGTTTTTAATACAAACATAAAATATGGAAGGTGATCAGTACACCTCATAAAATTGTAAGCTTGACACCACAATTTCTGTAAACAAAATTTGCACATTGTAAAGCGGGCTTAAGGGTATCATTTACAATTCTAACAGCAGGTAGTCTCAGCAGGGGTTATCTTATAGACGGACTGTAGAATGAATCATTACACTAAGCACGTTTTAGAAAATAGGTAATTTACGTTGCTTACTTAATTTTTTTTTAAAGAATATATTTGAAGGTATCGCTAATTAAACACCATAGCTCGATTAATTATCGAATCAAAATTTTGTTTAGGAAACAGAACAATTTGTAACGACTAAATATTATGAATAGAGAGTTTAATGATTTTTTTTTAATAACTTACAATAATTAGTAGGTTAGATTTATTTAAAAATAAGTAATAATCAGTCAACCCAAATAACCATGTTTAGTTTTTTGATTTAATTTAAAAGTTATTGCTTGTAGACGTTTTTTAAATCAAAATTATTTCTAATTTTATTTTGGAAACATTTCCTAAACAAAATTTTGATTCGATAATTAATCGAGCTATGGTGTTTAATTAGCGATACCTTCAAATATATTCTTTAAAGAAAAAATTAAGTAAGCAACGTAAATTACCTATTTTCTAAAACGTGCTTAGTGTAATGATTCATTCTACAGTCCTTCTATAAGATAACCCTGCTGAGACTACCTGCTGTTAGAATTGTAAATGATACCCTTAAGTCCGCTTCACAATGTGCAAACTTTTGTTTACAGAAATTGTGGTGTCCAAGTTTTAAATTTCATGAGTGTACCTTACAGTATTCATGTTCAACAAGAAGAACATGTTGTTCACAAGAATCATCACTTTGGTTTCCGGACCTGGTCATCAAGACCATCCCGGACAATTAGAAAAATATGTACAACACAATTTCACAAAACACAATCACACATCAATATATAGAGCACACAACAAATATTCTACAAATTAGTGTTGAGGGGTTGACTAGGAACAAATCATATTTCTTGTCTAATCTTTGTTTCAGGAATAGGGTTGATATTTTACTTTTACAGGAAACACACTGGGGATATAAGATAAGTATACTCAATAAAGGTATAGTAAATGGTTTTCAATTAGTACTTTTTATTGAAAGTCCCATTCATGGAATAGCGGCATACGCCAAAGAAAATATTCAATACGAAAATATACAAAAAAGTCTAATTTCTAGAATTTTCGTTAGAACTATTAAAATAGGAGATTTACACGTAGTAAATATTTACAAACCTCCTCCAATGCTTTGGCCAGAAACTTTCAATGTCGTTTTTTCTCATCCAAGTGTATATATTGGTGACTTTAATTGTCATAACACTTTATGGGTCTACAAGGACAACGATACCAATGTAATAACGTTACAAACGTAGATGGAGTTTCAAAACATACATTTAGTATACGATCCAAAAGACATCAAAACATTTTACTCCGGTCGATGGCAAAACGATTACAGCCCGGACCTGTGTTTAGTATCGATGGATCGTGACATGATTCCATTACAATCAAAACGTATGGTATTAAACGATTTTCCAAAAAGTCAACATAGGCCTTCGCTATTACAAATTGGACTTCAAAGTCCGTTTGTAAAATCTTTAGGAAAATTAAAATGGAATTTTTAAAAAGCTAATTAGATAAACTATACAACATCTCTTGATTCTATTCTTAGATGGATATCATCGGTTTCTAATAATTATTTTAGGTTTGTAGGTGCTCTTAAATGTGCAGCAAAAAATCAATTCCACGTTGTTCTCGAAAGGATTATGTCCCATGTTGGTCGATTGAAACAAACAGATTGTACCAATCATATTTATAAAATCCAAATAAAGAAAATGAGAATGCTGTACTGTCATCTCTAAATTATGGAAAAAAGAGAAATGGAATTCATTAATGGAAAATATAAATTTTTACATTCAAGTCGTAAAAGCTGGGCACTTTTAAATAAATTAGGTTGTACAAATCAATCTGCTAAAACAAATACAAAAATTTCTCCAAGATGAAGAAGTGTCTACAAAATGTAGTGATACATGCATGACAAAATTTCAAAACAAGTCACGAGTATCAGAGGTGACAACTAACCCATGTCGTAGTACATAAATTAGAAGTCAGTAACCCACCCCAAAAATAAAGTTAATAAAATTTGGCCTTAACAAAAGAAAGTTGTGATCGTCAAATAAATAAAATGGAAAAGGATCCTACGTTGTGATTATTTTTAATTTATCTACAAGATTTGGATAGATTCGGATTGAATGAGAACTGATTCACTTTGGATAATGTATTATAAACCAATAAATTAAAATAAAACTCACATGCAAACCACAATAACATTTAATATTTAATTCCTGCATAGGCTGCTTACAAAAGGAAAACCTGAAAAGTACATTGGACATACACAAATAACACACAAATCGCAAAGGCATAACACATAAAATGTCAATAATCAAAATATTAACCAAATCAAATAAAACACTGCAACAAGATATGTTCATCATATTTCAATTCTTATGAGATAAATAATCATCAAATAGCCTCATAACTTCGTTTGTCGCATGTTAGTAAAAACACAGAGAAAACAAAAAAAACAATACATTGCATATACATAATAAATATCATATCAAATAAAATCAAGATCATAAATCAATAACCTCTGCTTTGATATTCTTTGTATCAGCAGGTAAATAATAAATTCAATCACAATAAATGTCATAGTAAAAGTTTCATGTTAAATTGAGAGAGAGAGATAAGCTACTCCACTTGCATCAAACCAGCTAGGACATAGTCAACCAACGGTTGTTGCCAGGCGGCTTGAACCGCTCCCTTTCTGACGAACACTCCCCAACGTTTGTTAAATCAAAAATATCAAATAATTCCACGGTGGAGGTGTACAAGCTACTCCACTTGCAACAAACCAGGTAAGACAATTAAGTCAACCAACGGTCGTTACCAGGCGGCTTAAAATACACCCATCCGATTCGAACTAAATCAATATATCAAAAACAACATCGATAAGAGCCTTCATTCAAAAACGTTCCCCAACTTGTAAAGTTAAGTACAAACGGATTCATGAGTAAGGTATCGTTCACATCCAGTTAAACTAAATCAATGCAGACACAAAAAATAAGAATCAACGCACGAATACACGAAGCTTTCCGCTTACGTTTACTAAGTTAGATTAAGAAGTTCTCATTGAACATTACTTTAGAATCACTCATGGTAAAACTGCATACAAACATAATAAACTGTCTAGTAACTTCTTAAGTTGAAGTTGACACAACAATTTCGTATACACGTTAATTTTCCGTATACGCAAGTGTTAGCGGAATGGTGCTAAACATTTGGCAATTCTTAATTTTACGTACGTTAATTCAATTCAAATAGATGTAAACGACCCTTAAAACAAACGATTTAAAACAAATAATAATTTAGTAGCGTTCCACATCTTATTGCATTGTTAGAAAAAAATCCCCTTCATATGTTCTAAAAATAGACTGAAAACGCCCAAATTTATGCCTCCGCGACAGTGGTTATTTTACAATCTGAACTAAACATTGTTAACTTATATTTTATCTATTGTTTCCCATAGCAACATATATGAACTCAATATAATTAAACTTTAATAAAAAAACATTTGATAAATTGGTGACGAACGCTTCATGAGGGCGTTTTACAAAAGAAAATACGCGCGAGACGATTCTCTACGCAATAAATTTTCAGACAAAGAAACTACCTTAGCGGTTCCTAATTAGTAAATTTTTCTATAATTGTGGTTTAAACAATCGTAAAAAGTAAAACTAAAACGTGCAAAAGGGCAAACTTAAATCTGGTTCAAAATAAAGCATCCCCAAAATTAATCTAAACATACATTGTACATACCTCTAGTAACACGTTACAAGGTTCACACACAAGTGTCCCTGCATCGCCCTTATTTCATTAGTTCAAACAAAAAATTTAAGGCGGAGAATTCTTTCCGATATATTTCGAGATCAAAAGCGTACAAAAAAAAACTAGCGGTTTAATGTGTCGTCTACCTTTTAGGGTAATTATACATAATTTTTTTTTTATTATTTAATTTTTAAGTCTGGAACTCTACAAAAAGAAAAGAAATTATACACCTATCTCAGAAGATATATTCAAACCTTTTACTGTAGATAAGCTAAAACATGCATTAAAAAAGACAAAATCAAGGACAGCTGATGGGTTGATGGAATACATCCAGAATTTCTGAAAAATTTGGAAAATTATTCTTTGAAGTGGCTACTTATGTTTCTCAATGATATTTATAATACTGGTAAGTTAACTAACAGATTTAAAGAAATGTAAAGTCGTGGCAATTTTAAAGAAAAATAAATCTCCTACAGACCAAATTTCTCATCGTCCAATAAGTTTGTTAAGTATAATTTATAAGGTTTTGGAAAGATTGATTTTTTAAAGATTAATCCGTTAATTAGGGAGAAATTACGGATTGAACAAGGATGATTTCGACCTGGTAGAAGTTGTTGTGATAAAGAATTGGCATTAAAAACGCATATGGAAACTGGATTTCAGAAAAAACTTAAAACTGGAGTTGTCTTTTTGGATTTAACAGCCGCAGGTTTAGTTTTTAAATTGTTTAACGTTGTTCCTTGTTCCAAAATTATTTCATTTATTGAAAATATGTTATCGAAACGGAAGTTTAGAGTTTGTGTTGGAGATAAAAGCAGTAAATTTAGATTTTTAAATAATGGTCTTCTAGTGCGGTCGTAGCTCTGCAGTTAAAGTGCGTTAGCTGTTAAGCAGGCACCTCGGGTTCAATTCGTGCAAACATCGAATTTTTTGGCCGTACTCTCTCGCAAGGCAATGGCAAACCAGTGAGAGTATACTTGCCTAGTAAACCTCTCAACTAAGCCGTTCGGAATCGGCGTTAAACTGTAGGTCCCATGTATATGTGTCTACTGTCACGCACAACACATATACATGCGAGGGGTGCGCAACATCCGGTAACGGATATGCGACTTCAAGAAGAAGACAGGGATCAGTTCTTGCACCTATTCTTTTTAAAGTATATATTTCTGATTTTCTTTTTTTACAATGTGAAAATTCGTCTACGCCGATAATATGGCAATTTCATTTCAACATTCAGAGTCTATCAAAATTTAAAGAAAGCTATCTGATGATTTGGCTATTATGGAAAATTATTTGACAAAATGGCAATTATGCCCCAATCTTAAAAAAAACAGAGGTTTCTTGTTTTCATTTGAATAATAGAGAAAAAAGTAGAAAACTTAATGTTATCTTTAATAATACAACGTTAAACCATAATTTTATCTGCAAGTCACTTTAGATACGTTTTTAATTTACAAAAATCATTTAAACCAAACAAAAATGAAAGCAAGAAATAATGTCATTCAAAAATTAGCTGGAACAACTTGGGGAACAGATGCAAAGACACTTCGTACAGCTGCATTGGCATTAGTTTATTCTACAGCAGAATATTGTGCCCTTGTTTGGTTGAATAGTTATCATACACAAAAATTGATGCCCAGTTGAATTGCACTATGCGTATAATTAGTGGAACCATTAAATCTACTCCTCTTAATTGGCTTCCTGTTCTTTGTAATATTACTCCATCAGAACATTCGACGAAAAGCTGCGTTAAAACGAGAATGGGATAAATGCCAACTCAACAAAAACTTACCAATTTGGATTGACATTGAGAACCCTCCTGCTAAAACTTAAATCTCAAAGTCCTATATGGTTGCAAGACTACTTAAAGTACGGCTTTTCTGAAGTTGAAGAGTGGAAAAATTATGGTCTGGAGTTGATGTTTTCAATAAACATCTCATTGATGATCCAACAATAGAAGTCCCAGGCTTTGATCAAAAAGAAAAATTTGGTCAAAAGTAAATCGCATAACGAACAGGCCATTCAAAATGCAACTCTATGTTGTTTAAATAAGGTGCGATTTCTAATCCAAATTATGACTGTAGAAACAAACCAGAGACCGTTACACATATTGTAGAGGATTATCAATCAACAAAATTTAAAGGAGGGTTTGTAAACATTTATAATTTAACGGATGAAGCAATATTATGCCCTACAAATCTGAAAGACATCTAAAGTTTAGCAATATTTTGTATTCTCTGTCCTGACTAACTGTTTTTCATTATTTTTTTTTTGCTATTTCTTTAACTTACTATTTTTTTCGTCATTGTCGTGACTGGCGCTTGGACCGGTCTATTATATGTTGTCATGCAATGGCTGTACTGTTATATTTTATGTTCTTATTTTCTTTTTATAATGTTTACACATTTAATTAATATTATTACATATGAATACTAAGGTGGGTAAGGGTTGACATGTTTAGGTTTTAGTGAATTTCCTAAATCTTGAAGCAAATGTTTTGTCAAGACGAACCAATCCACAATTGCACACGGTTTTGTCACTACACTATACAGGTTTATACTGATCTTCTGGGGCACCATACATAACACTTACATCACAATACAATATTTAAAATGTACCATACGAATAAATAAATAAATAAATTGTTAAATAATTTAATTATTTATTTAAATAAAAATATATGCTTGAACCATCTTGCAATATGTTAGGAAACACGAACAAAGTTAGCGGTAGTTGATAGTGGAGTGTTAACTTTCGATAGGTATATCAGGGGGCATTCACCCAAGGCCATGTCGGTACCTTTTGCATTGGGGCTACCAGATCTGTTATGTTAACTGTTAACGTACCGGTATGATTGGAATCACAACCCCCAACAATCATTTGAAAATTTATTGTGTTATGACAAATTCACACAGTTTTATGTTTCTCATGGCCAATTCGATAACAGATCTGGTGCGCCCCAATAGTAAAAAATTGCAAATATCTCCAAAAGTAGTAGATGTAATCCTAACAATGCTTATGTAATTTGAAAGAAAATTTTAACCTGCACTCCACAGAGTAAAAAATACAGGGTGTTGCATTTGACTTAAAATAGTTATTGCTGTTTGAAGATGTCAAAATGTAACAGCAAATATGAAACACTTAGTATTACATTTTTTAATCTGTAGACACATTTTCGTTTGCTATAGTCCATTCTCTTTATACAAACCAAAAATTAACCCGAAATGGAGTTCCCAAAAAAAGTTACAGATATTTCAGTCAATATTTGCATCTGTGAAAATTTTACTAAAAAAATTAATATCTCGAAACCTATAACGTCTACCTACAATGAATGTTAAACAAAGTATTCCTAAAATTTGAAGTAGAATCCGAAAATGCAGTAATGCATATAGTGTTTTATTTAAAATAACGAAGTTGATGTCGATTTCCGGTATAACCGAAAGTATCAGAAGAATGAAAATATTTTAGTTGAGTTAGTCCTTTTGGTTTTAGTCATTCTTCAAATTTTCTAATTTTTTCATGTATCAATTTTAAATCCCAAAACTTGGAGTGAACGAGAAAGTGTAAACCAAAACCCTACAAACGTAAAACAATCGCAACTGTGGTCATGCTTTTCTTTGTTTAGTATGAAATAATGATGCTTATTTTGTAGCAAGGAAATAATACCACAGAACATCAATTCATGAGGTTAAAAGATTTCATTTGAAAGACCAAGTAGGTACTAAGAGCGAAGAACAAAAACGACGTGCTTCGACTTCGTTTTTTAATGAAGGAACAACTCTCAACTGTTTCTCAAATTGATTTTCTTTTCAACTCTAGAAACAATTCTCGTCTGATAGCTTCGCTAACAACGGATTTCAAACAGACCGATACAGAAGTACTTCAAACAAAAGATGATGCAAACACTTTAATTGTCAAAATAGCTCTTTAGATAAAATTATCGGAAATTCCAGTTACCTTAGTTGGAACAGACTGAGTTAATTTTATAATGCTTGTTGCCAGAATAAGAGATCAAGAAAACATTACAATGTTAAATCCAAGTACTGGTAAAAATCAGGAAAACTGTACGACCTCTCCAAAATTCAACGTGAAATTGGCACTATAAAAAATGTTCACTTCTTTTTACTTACGTTGTAACTGGTTGCGACAAGATGCTTGCAATTATAGAAAAGGAAATAAGTGTTTAATTGTCCTGATTTATCATCTGAAGACATCTGTGAAGCACGACAGAAATATGTTCGCACTTTATACCCAGGTGATGAACATGTAACCGTTGAGGTTTACAAATAAACGACGGCTCTAGAGGAACTAAAAAAAATAAAAATACGGATCAATTATTTAGGTAGCACAGCAGCTTCCCGGCTTTGTCGGAGAGTAAGGGGGGTCTTTAAGGAGTTTGAAGAAATTAAGCCGCTGTCCTAACAAGTTGCCACCTGCTGGGTAAGACAAAGAAATAAAACGGACCAACAGGAGATCAACTGCTTTTACTTAAGCTTAATACACTAGATCAAACAACTGTAACACAACAATTAATCTTAATAGGAAAACATACAATTTAAAAATTCTTATAGTAATAGATGAATGAGAAAGAGAAAGAGACTGTCGGATGTATTCACGTACGTTAGCAGTTGCCTCGCTTAATACTAAGTGATTTATACAAATAATGCACCGCATTTGCAGGTAAGCTTTAGTCACACCAAGCGTAGTGTTAATGTTCTAATTAAGACTTGTCTAATAGGAATATTCGATGTGCATATATCATTTACACACGGCGATTTATCTTGTCGAAATCTAAATTGATTTTTGAATTCAACCAATCGAATATTTGCAAAATGCGCGCTAAATACGACCTTCGTCGCAATATATTAATCGCGACATACCTGTAACATATTGCTCTCGACACACGTTTTTGGTTTATACAATAAAACCGTAACAAACAATTTGGCTGCACTGACGACTTAACGCTGAATTTATATACTTGGTTAATTACTTTTATTATTATTATTATTATTACAAGTAAATTAGGGTTAGAGTCTGAAAACCTATAAACCTATTTAAAATAAAAATAGAATATAAACGTTGCAACAATAAATGAAAACAAAAAAAAAACTAAGTGTTGTGAACAGTAAATTAAAAATAATTCCAATAAACCCATTCAAATAAAAGTCTACAATTTATGATTGCATTTTAACCAAAATAAAGATGTAATACATCGTAGAATTCAGAAAAAAAAAACTCTTTTCAAAAATGTAAACTTTCAACCTCTCGTGCTATTAAAAAAATCAAGTTAGCTTTGTATTTCAAAGAGCTGTGGTAAATAGTTCCCAAAATATTAAGCTGTACCCATACATAATAGCGACCCTGTATAAAGATCTTAATGAGACCTTTTCGAACCTTAATGAAAATATGCTATGTTCCATTTCATAAAATGACCAATGACTTTTCTATACATATTTCTTGTTAGAGTCCTCTGGCGCATTTGATTTCAATTTTATTATCGTTCAACTTTTCTAAATTTTTTTCGTTTTTTCTTCATCTGTTTGTTTGTTCTGTGATCCTGTTTTGAATGGAAGACAAGATATCCTTAAGTTTGGGAAACAGTACGAAAAAAATTTTCTTTCTCTACTGGTATTTTCATGAGGTTGGTTTCTTAGTGTTTGGGATTGAATACTTTTTTTCATCGCCTGTTGGTTTTGATTGGCTATGTTTACACAGACAGTTTAGTACTCGAACCAAGGACTATATGCAAACGTTATTTGAACTAACTGTTTTGTATTTTTGGTGTAAACACTCAAGAACTAAATTAGTTCGGTACGTGTGGATCCATAGTACCGAACCAATTTGGTTTGAACCTTCGAATCAAAGTATACAGTGTAAACACCATATACTATGAAAAATGCCAACAGTTAACTGTAACGGCATGTTAACTGTTGGCATTTTTCTTAGTTTATACTATTCACTCGTGTCAATGTTTACACGAGATGTCGCAAGACACACATTTTACTTACCATATACTATATAATACTACGGGTATATTGCACACTGCTTTAAAACCTTACGGGACGAGTTTGGGTTATGAAAGAGACGAAACATGTATTTTTCTATCTCAACTGAACTCACACTCTTTTGCGCATGTCTATCTCGTAAAATGTAAATTAAAGCAGCTACTATAAAAAAAAAACCAACTTTCAAACAGGACAACAAATGTCTGCTAATTAAAGTTATATTTTATTTTTTTTTAGTATTACTTTGATTATAAGTGAACAGTAAGGTAGAATTAAAAGAAAAACAAATATAAAAATGTACATATTTTTCCTTAATTGATGATCTCTTTGCTTCGTGAAACATGCATATATAGATAATACTTTTAGTTCGTTTAATAACAACAAATAAAAATGCAAAAGATTTTCTAAACCACACTCAAAAACTCAACGAACGCTTTGTCGTTGTCACAGGCGTCGTAAACATATGACGCTAACTCGTATGCGCATTATAAAATGGTTCAGTTAAGACATGATGTATACAGGGTGTTTCATTAATCAGTACAGAAAATGAAACTGAAGATTCCTTGCAAAATTTAAAGGGGGGTTTAACATAAAAAAATTTCCTTAAAGCCTCCCTGAAGAGTTAAGGCCGATTCTCACCTAAGCGTCATCGAGCGAAGCAGAGCGGCGCGGCGCTACGCGAGACGTAGCGTCATTTCATGTAGGCTATTCCCACCTAAGCGGCATTTTGTTGCAGCAGAAATTAAACAGATGCGTTTAGTGTTTAGTGTAGTACGAATATGTGTGAGGATTCGACATCATCTTCATCATCGGACGATTTCCTGTTTGTCGCTGCAGTATGTCACGAACATGAACAAAAAAAGAAAAAGAAACGACAATATTGGATTCATAATATATTCCGAGCAAGGCTAGAAGAAGGCGAATTCCATACATTATTTAGGCGACTTCAGCTAGATGAACGGAAGTTTTATAAATATTACAGGATGTCTTCAGGAAAATTCAATCAATTGCATGATATTTTACGTCTTCAACTTACGAAGCAACACACAAAATTTCGTGAAAGCATTCATTCACTTGAAAGGCTAACAGTTTTATAAGGTAAGTTAAAAAATAAGCGGTTTTAATTGACATATTTTATTCACCTATAACAATGTACTTAACTAAAAAATATTTTAAAAAATGATACAAATAAAACGTGATGTCCATTTTCATAAGTTCCATAAATGCTCATATAACATTTACATTCTTTTTGCTGATTACACGAGTCTCTGGTAGAAATATCTAAGTCTTGTATACTTGCTCGTGCGTTTTTTTGCCCAGCATTCGTTTCAGTAGCAGATATCGCAGTCGCAAACGTTGAATAAAAATCTGTTGAAGGTCCCTGTGGTGAATCTAAGTGGTGAAAATTGTGAAATGAAGAAGAGGATGGTTGGTCATAGATTGAAGATGGGAGTTGCATTGATGGTTGTATTTGAACTGGTGACTGGTATAGCTGTGGTAACTGATTTTGCATTGGTACGTTATGCATGTGTTGTGTATGTGTTTGTTGTTGAGTGTGTCTATGCCTTTCTGTATATAGTGGTGGAGCCGGTGAGGCTGACGACGCTTCTAAAAGCGCTAATTCGTACGAATTTACAAGTTCAAAAACCTTACTTTTAACTTTTGCTTGCCATAATGGGGGAAAAGTAGCGGTGGTTTTTGCCATGCTGGTAAAAAATTCTAAAAGTGCGTGGTTTTTTCCATCTGTTGAGTGTATTGAACCGGCCAACGCTTGTTTTTCTATACGGGCACGTTTCTTGTCTTGTACATATTCTTTTAGTATGTCTGGTAAGGATTCCGTTTTCTTGACTTCGGTCATTGTTTTCTTTGCAAGCTTGGCACTTTTTGTACTTGCAGTACGAGATACTGGTCTTGAAATGTTGGTGACGCTTGAAGAACAAGATTGTGGAGTATTAGGCAGCGATAAGGACGGACTTGTTGGGATTTCATAAGATTCACTTTCGACAATTTGCTCTTCTGTTTCTTCTAACTGGATTGGAGTATTAATTTCCTCAGTTCCAACTTCATCTTCGAAGTTCTCATCTGTTTCGTTATCACAAACGTTTGTCTGCGTCCTGAAATAAATAAAGGGTTGTTCAAAGTTTAATCGAAATGATTTGACGACGATAAAGGAGCTAATTTAAAAAGGTCAAAAACATGAAAAGTGATGCTCTTGAGATACAGAATGTGAAATTTTAATAGTAATAGTACCTTAGGGACTAGCGTGGTACTTATTATCTAGAAGTTAAAAGTAATAATCTACAATAAAAAAAGGTATAATACTCACTCCCTTCCTTTAATATGCGGCAATAGAAAGCTCATAGCTTCCCAATACTTCCATTTTTAATACTTGTTGCTGCTTGTCCGCTTTTGGTTGAATTGTTTTTACAGCCTTCTGGAAAGCATCTCTAAGTGATTTCCATTTCTTCTTACAAGTCTGGCCTGAAATAATAAACAAAACAATATCTCATAAGTCCTTGCAGTTAAAAATGAAGTACTAGTTTTAAAATTAAACTACAAATAATAATTAGGCGACCCTCTGAAACAAATACGTAAGATAATCATTTAAGTTTTTGTTTTAGGTTTTGGCTACAGGGGCAGACTACCAGACGCTGTCATTTAACTTTAGGATAGGACACTCTACCATACAAAACATTATAACTCATACCAGTAACGTACTCTGGGAGACTTTAAGAAACGAAGTAATGCCACAACCAACAATAGAACTGCTTCAAAGCTGCGCAAAAATTTGAAGAACTCTGAATTTTCCTAATTGCGTAGCTGCAATTGACGGGAAGCATATTACCATGCAGGCACCTCCGGGAAGTGGATCACTATATTTCAATTACAAAAAACATTTTCCATAGTGCTATTAGCAATGGTAGATGCTGAATATAGGTTTGTTGCTGTGGATGTTGGTGCCTATGGGAAGAACAGCGATGGTGGAATCTTTAATCAATCTAGCTTGGGGAAATGTTTAAAAAGAAAACTTTTGGAATGCCTGAAGATCGCCCCGTTACAAAAATGGTGATCCCTTACCATACGTAATAGTGGGTGATGAGGCATTCCCTTGCAAAACTTACCTAATGCGGCCTTATTCAGGGAGCGGACTACCACAAGATAACAGAGTGTTCAATTATAGGCTTTCAAGAGCTCGCAGGGTATCCGAAAATGCTTTTGGAATTCTCTGTCAAAAGTTTAGAGTTTTCTTAAATAAATTACAGATTCACCCAAAAAATGCAGACAAACTTGTTTTAGCTGCTTTGTGTCTTCATAACTTTCTCAGAAATGACAACGCTTTATTAAGTGTTTTAGATGAAGAAAAAAGCGTAAATGACGTGCAGATTTTGGAATCTTTACCTCATATTGGTGGAAAATTTTCTATGGATGCAAGTGCAGTAAGGGACAAGTTTAAAGAATATTTTGTGTCTCCAGCAGGAGCACTTCCTTGGCAAGAGGATACAGTTAATGCTGGAATATTATAATCAAATAACAATAATTATTAAAACTGTTCATTATAATTTTTGTTTTTTTTTGTGCCAATTTCAAGAACAAACTATACAGAACCTACAAATAGGCGTTACATAAACAATTTTCAATATTTAATTTAAAGAGCGTATTTACTACATTATGTTGACATATTGTCAACATGAATCCTATTTTTTTAAAGAAATTTTAAATGAATACTTTTAATTTAACTTCACAATATTTTAATTGCTGTTGGCTCTGTTGAAACAAAATGCAATAGGAACTTACCACTTTCATTAATTTTCTTCCCAATTTCAGACCATATATTCTCCCGTCTATTTTGATTGCTGTAATTTTTATTTGCCATGTCGTACAGTTCTTCATATTCACTAACAATCACTATCAATCTATCAATTGATTCCCCGTCCATAATAATTTTATACTCGAACCTCTACAGGTCGCAGCTTGCTTTTGACGCGTTGATGATTCCCACTTGGCCGTCGGCAGGCGGTCACGCGCGTTTTCAAGTATTCGTGACGCGAGCCAACGCTACCGGTGGCGTTGAAAATTTGTAGCGTCGGGCCGCAACGCCGCGCTTCGCGCCGCTCTGCTCTAGTGAGAACTGAATCATTTAATTACACGCAAACAATTGTAAGCGTCATTTTGAAGCGTAGCGCCGCGCCGCTCTGCTTCGCTCGATGACGCTTAGGTGAGAATCGGCCTTTAGACAATCTGTAGCAATGCTAGGTAGCGTTAACGGAAATTTGTTCAAAAGAATAAGAGCCTGTATTCAAGAAAATGGTGCCCATTTTGAACACTCTCTGAAATAATATTGTTAATTTAAATTAAAAATGATAGTTAATAATAATATTGTTATTTATGTCAAACTTGCATACGCAACTTATTAATTAAAAATTTTGCAAGTTCGCTTAATTTATTTTTTTGGTGAAAAAGTATTGAGTTTACGTGAAATTTTTAAGAGACAAAAAAGTTTTTAATTGAATTGGCCCTCCAAAATCTGAATTTTAAAATTGAAAAAAAAATTAGTTAAAAAGTTCTGGTAAAAACTCTAAGGGGTAGTAAGACTCACCCCCTTGCAGAGAACGAGGGTGAATAAAATTATGAAATTATGGAGGCTTCTTGGTAGTAGTATTTGAATGTTTAGATTTCTTTTTTTTATTTTAACAGTGATGGTGATATATAAACCTAATAATTTTTCATTTTAGATTTACTTATTTATTTCTCATTTATTGAATTTGCTTTAGTACGTAATGTAATATTTATTTAAATTCAATTTCAATGGAAACTGTTGATATTATTGTAAGTACCTACACAATAATGCCATTGGACATTTCTAATGATTTTTTAAATATAATTTATTTTAAAAAGACGTGTAATTAATTTAATTCTTAACCTTAAGTCACACTAACTAAACAACCCAACTTATGATTGAGATGTTTGAGAACTGCAGATTGGGTTTAAAGCACTCTCGATGCAGAGAAAGATAAATATATTGAACGTTAGACGTGACAGAGAGTGAGAATAAATACAATAGGTTTAGAATTTGTAAGTAAATTTATCTCTTTCTTATTAACAGGAAAAGCAATTTGCATGTCTCTGTCTAACCTCAGTTTTTATCTGTTTATGTACACCGCCCGCTGGGTTATTGCTTTTACTAGATAATCCAAAAGCGGAAAAATTAAATGGAATATACTATACATAATTCTTTTTATAGTTTTTTTCCTCCTGGTAATTATTTTTGGGACTATTCTACTGGGTATGTTATTGGTACTACTTACTTAACACCATCATTGACTAGAGCACGCTTACTTTGTAACATGTTACATTACAATATGTTACAAGGTAGTCATTACTACTGGTGGCAACAAAAATTGTTTAACCGGTTAATTGATTAATCGATTTTTGATTTATCGCGGTTTTCAAAAAATCGAAAACCGATAAATCGATTAATCGCTTTTTAAAGTTGATTTTAATAAACGGCTTTTAAAGCCAAATTTATGAATCGGATTTTAAAGTCGATTTTATAAATGGGTTTTTTAAGTCGATTTTAAACTCGGTTCTTATAATGGTGTTTTTTTGTTAATTACAATGGCGAATTTTAATGTTGTTACTAATATTAATTGATTTTTTAAAGTATTAGAAAAAAACACAGAATAAAAGACAGCCAGAGACAAATACACGCATAAAAACTCGGAGGAAAGAATACATACGGGCAGAAAAAATGGCCTGAGATCAATGTCAAACATGTCATTTTAAACGATCAAACTTTTGAAAACAAATTTCGCGGTTGTGATCAATTCTCTTACAAACTGAACAAGTTAACCTGATATTATTTGTTTTTAGAGAAACAATTTTTAGCGCGACAAACATGCTTTCCGCAATTAAAACATTTTATATTTTGTCGGTTTAGCTTTGAAGAATGTTTGTTAAATTCCGGTATTTGTCGGCCAGTAGGGTGTTGGTACGTCCATGTATCTCAACTAAATGATTTTTATCGTCTTTCGTTGATAACAATTTTTTTAAGTTTCGAACATACTTTAATAAAAGCTCTACGTAATGTAGAACGAGGTTTTTTATTAACACCCACTAACCACACAGTCACGACCGCCATATCAAAAAAAAACTGATCTTTAATTTCATAATCATTTTGTTTATTAATTACTAAAATTTATTTCGAACTTTATATAAAACTAATGTCAATCAATCTATAATAATTTTTTTGTACAACGCTGGCTAGAGAACAACTTTTTTTTTACTATTAGTAACTTGATGGAATCATATATACAATATGTCCCCCTAGTTGGAATCATATGAAAACACATTTTATTATTAATTTTAGAAAAAAGTTGTTCTTCATAAAAAGTTCTGCATGTTCTAAAATCTAAAATACAGTTATCAAATATCAATTTTTTTCAGTCGTATACGAGGTTTGTCAAAAATATGAATTTTACTCAAGAGTAAAGTACCTTTTAAATTTTACAATATTGGAAAATGTTATCAAAAAAGTTGATAAGAAATAAAAACTACGTTCAAATATGCAATTACATCCATTTACATTAAAAAATTAAGTTAATTTTGTTTTTAATAATATTTCTATTTTGAATGAACATTTATCTCTTGTGATTATTTATTATTATTTATGATAATTTGACTAAAATATTATAATATACTTTTACGATGCTGTGAGTCATTTTATTTCTACAGGGTGTTGAACTTTCATTTTTCAAAAATGTTCAATAAATATAATAATTTTTCCTAAAATTAATAATAAAAAAGTTTTTCATATTATTCCAACTTAGGGGGACATATTGTATATACAGGGTGAGTTTTTAAGACAGGATAGCTTGATTACACCTATGTTTTAAAAGATATCAAAATTATTCAAACGGAGTTTCTAAACACATCTTTATTATATACACGCTGTATCGTTTATACGGGGTGGTTTTGGACTACACATACATACAGTATGCAACTTACACTGCGGTATTTAAATTGCACTTTAAGCAAGAGATTTTTGATAATGGTTGTTGTTTGTCGGCCGGTCGATTGACGGTCGTGTGGCAAGCTTTGTAAAGTTTTAAGTGCGTTTGAGAAATAAGTAAGGGATGTAAGTTTTCTTTACTTTAGTTTTTACTAAGACATTAATAATTTTATTGTAGCTGTTTGAAATCCGTTCATAACACGATTTCACGGGAATTTTATACCCGACTTTATCTTCTCACCTATTAATAATTTCCTTTTGGGATGACCTTTAACATCATGGTGTCAAGCGCGTAAAACAGCCTCCAGATTCAATACCACATCATAACAAGTTGCAGGGTGTAATTAGCCAAATAGGTACTTTAACAATACGTGTTGCGATAACAGAAGATTGACGACGTATCGGTGTGTTGTCTTAAATTTTGTACATTCACATAGTGGCTGTAATTAAAAAAAATAGCTACTTCAATTGGATGTGTTAAGATAACTGAAGATTGACGACATATTGGTGTGTTGCCTTAAATTTGATAATTAGTTTTTCGATTTTTCGTAGAATTTTTTTGTATTTTAAGCGATACGGGTTAAATTAATTAAACCATATCTCTTCCAATTCTTTTATTTTACCATTTATGGTTAACCCGGACGTTACATTTGCAAATGCTGCGCCGCCGGGTATGCTTGGACTCATAGAGAGTAATTTTTTTGTTTATCTTATATAAAGGAGAAATGAATTTTTTCACCACATATTTTAACTTATTATTGTGTTGCGAAATGCATTAAGTAGTTGCAATTATTTTTATTTTTGATTTTGTAATCGATTTTAAGTAGGGTTTTGTAAGAGAAAAAAGAAATTAAAAAAGATAATTTGTATGGGGCATAGTGGAACAATTTTTTTACGATTTTTTCCAAATGCTACACTGTGGTCTCAGCGGGCACGTATCTCCTTTTTGTTCTTTTGAACAGGACCTGTCGCCCTAAATAAAGTAAGGTAACGTACGTGCAGTGAATTAAAGAAATACAATCCACGTTACCACGTCTCCGACTTAAGCTATAGAATCAGGTGGAAAATTTTTAACACCCTCCTAATTTAAATTTTCTTTTTTTGTGAGAGGTTACTGTTACAGTGGCGCCCAACATGAGGTGTCATTAAACTAGATTTTGTTATTATTCACTGGATTTACGTTATTAATTAATCTATTTGTCCATTTTCCACTATGACCACTATAAATGTTAATGAATTACGAAGTGATGAACTCACTTACGAGCTGCTTGGTTAGGAACGTTGATTCTGAAGGAATAAACGTTGATTTAAAAGGTAAAAATTACGTTGTTGTTTGTTGGGGGAACAATTAGATGTGAGCACAATTAATTAGTACGCACCGATATCATTTGATGTTAAAACTGAACTTGATTGTTGCAAAGTAAAATTAATTGAGGCAAGTGAATTATTAGATAACTTGGCTGTAAATTTTGTTAAGACCCATTATGTTCGAGTCAATACCCGATTAACTCATATATTTTTTCGATTAAATCGCCTCAACGATTTCAGTACTGAATTAGAATCCGCAATGTCCGAATGTGTCAAATTGTTGGAGAAGCTTAGAGCTTTAGAAGACAGTCAAACTTGTAACGTAGTCGGTGAAATGGTGGTAGTTACACCTATGCATCCTATTGATGTTGATAATGACCAGGCTGATTTGGATGTTGTTTCTGAGCCTACGGCTGCTCCCGCTGCCGGTATTCCGCAGGCATGTTCCACTTCGGTTGGACATGTGGCATTTACTCCTACTCCACCTCGACAAACCCAAACTGAAATTTCTGCTATACTACAAGATGAGATTAATCGATTGAGGATCGAATTAAATCATATCAGAATCTCTGCTATACAAACGTCTCATGTAAGGCTCCGTACTACTTCTACGGGACTTTATAAACCGGTACCTGTCTTCAAATGGGACTTTAAGTTTTCTGAAGTATGAGTGAATGCTTTTCTACAAAGGGTTGAGGAGTTACGAGTTGCTCGTCAGGTTAACGAGACACAATTATTTGATAGTGCAGTAGATATTTTTACAGGTCAGGGGTTAGTTTGGTTTAGAGCAATTCGTCAAACTGTACATACTTGGCAGGAATTAGTAGCTAAACTTAGTATTGATTTTTTACCCACTGATTTTGATGAAGCATTGTGGGACGAAATTAAGCATCGCACACAGCATTCTGCTGTCATGCAAAATCTTTTCTCCCGATTATTAGAATGTCCTCCGGAGTAAGTTAAATTAAAGTATATTTTGCGTAATTTACAACCTTTTTATGCAACTCCACTTACTCTCACCCATATTTTTAACATCAAACACCTAGCGAGTTTATGTAAAAGGCTAGAGGAAACTAAGACCCAAAATGCAAAGAACCGCTTTGCTAATAACTCTGAATCTTCACGCTTGAAACCCGATTTGGCATTTAGACCATCTACTATTAGAAAACCCTTGCTGAATACTTCTAATACTCCTTCCAAAACCTCTAGTAATTCTAACATAAATAATAAAAGTTTTTTTTTCTAGTATGTCGCATATTTCTAGCATTTATTGCTTCAACACTAATTAATTATGCCCCACTTAAAAATTTGATTTAGGATTGAAATGTACAGAATTTTAATTCTACAGCAAAGATTATAAAAGAGACAATGTTTAAGTTGTATATTGATTTTAAAATACACGAATAAAATTTGAATAATGATTATGTACACGCTGATGTTAAATACAAAAAAATTACAATCTAAATAGACCAAACATTGCAGTCTTCAAAAAAATAAAATTAAATGTATCTGAAGACGAGTTGAACATAGAAAATAAAAAAAAATCACAATATCCAAAGTAAATAGAAAAAGATAATAACAATGATAACATTCTAAATTATAAATATTAAAGTAGTGTTTAGCAGTGATATTAGATACATGGCTGAGCTGCTAAAAAGAAAGAAGTAGATGTATGAAGGGTGTGATGGTGGGGATCGACAAACGGTACTGAATTTAACAATGAAGCAAGTCTGTTACACTCACACCGGTGACGATCATACTCAGTATAATGTAAGCCAATTTGATAGGATTCATGATTCCTAGTGGAATAGTTAGGCACGGATAGTGAAGAGGACTCAATTTTGTTAGTTAACAGTTAAAATGCAAACTTAAATTCATATTTAACGAGGCTAATAACGACTTGGAGTCGCAACAGTTGATTTTATTGATAAAATTTAGATAATAAATGAATCTCTTTTGCACTCTCTCGATTCGAAAAATTTATATGTCTGAGTACGGTGTTCATACAGAAGAGCAATATTTTAGTTTAGAGCAGACCAAACAACAAAAAAAGAGTTTTGTTAACTAAAACATCTCCAATATCCCTACAGCAGCGTCCGATAAAGCCAAGCAATTTGAGTGAACTGAATATCACGTAATCTATATGAGGATGGAAAGAGAGTCGGTTATCTAATGAAACACCAAGATCCTTGACAAATTCAGGACTTTCAAGTGGTTTGTTTCTAATATTGTACTTTTAAATTGCATGAGATTCTTTTTTGCTAAGCCTGACAATTGCACATGTAGAAACATTGAACTCCATCCTATTTTCGTAGCACTAATAATTCAACATATTCAGATCATAGTTTCCACGAGTCAGTAAGTGATCTAATTTTTTTATAAATTTTCAAATAATCTGCAAACAGTAAGATTTTAGAATAAACTATCTTATAATGATTTACTCGATCAAACCCTTTAAGGGATCGAGCTCATAAATTGATATATTCCCATAGGTTAGTTTCGCTATTACAACCCAAAAAAAACCATGTTGCTCATCAAGCAAATAGGGTCCAATAGTTGGCGCTAAAAATTTAAGAATGATAGACTGAAAAACTTTAGATGGTTGCGAAAGGAGAGAAATTGGACAAAAGTTAATTATAAGGCTGGGTGAGCCAGTTTTCAAAATTAGTAAAATAAATGATTTCTTCCATTTTTGAAAAGACTCCTAAGCGTAGAGATTTATGAAATATTTAAAAAAGAGGTAATGCTACAGAAAAGTTCTGGCAGACCATCAAGACCTTTTATTCATTTCTCTTATAACCTAAGAAATTCTTTAAGAACTAAGTTGTTCCAAATTGGAATTGATGATATGCGACAATTTCTAATAGTTTGACTGGAAGCAAGTATGATAAAGATGTTGAATAAGTAAAGCTAAAGTATTCAGCAAACAGTTGAGCAGCTTAAAGGTTATTATGTGATGATTTATCTCCAAAGTAAACGCATTCAGGAATACCAGAATTATCCTTTAAATATTTAATTTATTTCCAAAAGTACTTTGGGTGCGAACAAAGAGAATTACGAGCACCATTTTAAAACGTATTAAGAGATATATTTATTAATTCTTTGAGCGATTTTTTGCTTTCATACCAAAGGAGATAAACAAGAACTAACCTCAACAAGTTTTTGATTATAAAGAAGTAGGTCCAATAATTTATTCTTACAGTTACGAGGATATATTGAAAATTCTTAGCCTACTATAGAACCAAACAAAATTTCAATGTCAAAACATTTTATTACTCAACAAATTCTCCTCTTAATTGGATACATTGATTACAGCGAACCTGCAACGTCTTTAGACCTTTAAAAAAAAATGTTTTTTCTTGCTCTGCAAACCAGACCTCCACAGCTTCTATTACCTCCTTGTTGGAAGAAAATGTACGACCTTTTAAACTTTTTTTCAGTTGAGGAAAAAGGTGATAGTCGGACGGAGCCAAATCGGGTGAATAAGGGGGGTGTTCTAGTAATTCAAACCTTAAATCACAAATTTTTTGCATGGCAACATGAGATTTGTGTGCAGGGGCGTTGTCCTGCAAAAACAAAACACCTTTGGATAGCTTTCCGCGTCTTTTCTCTTTAATATTTTCCCGTAGAGTGGTCAGTAATGTCGAATAGTAATCTCCAGTTATTGTTCTACCCTTATCCAAAAATCAATCATGATTACTCCATGGCAATCCCAAAAACTGAAGCAAGAACTTTTCCAGCAGATTTTGGACACGAAACTTCTTAGGTCTTGGAGAACCAGAGTGTCGCCATTCCATCGATTGTTGCTTTGTTTCTGAATCGTAGAAATGTACCCAAGTCTCATCCATAGTAACAATTCGGTTTAAGAAGTCTACATCGTTTTCAAATCGAGCACAGATCGAACGCGATGCTTCTACCCTTGCACGCTTTTGGTCAACATTCAAACATTTGGGGATCCATTTTGCAGCAATTTTTCTCATGTCCAAATTGACGTGAACCATATGATGAACGCGTTTGTATGAAATATTCAGTGCTTCAGATATCCGTTTTAGCCCAATTCGACGGTCTGATAAAATCATGTCATGAACTGCATCGATATTTTCGGGAACTGACACAGAAACTGGCCTTCCTGATCGGTCATCATCTTCAATGGAAAATTTACCTCTTTTGAAGCTTGCATTCCAATTTTTGACGGTTGCATACGAAGGACATTGATCACCAAGGGTATTAAGCATATCTTCGTAAATCTGCTTACTTCTTAACCCTTTTAAGTATAGGTACTTGATGATGGTTCGATACTCCAATTTTTCGATTTTCACAATTTTTTCCATTTAATTTATTGCGTGACTCTGATTTACTTTTTTAACGTCAAACTTTACACTGACACTTCTAATAAGTTATTGTTCGTTGCTATGGTAACGCAATATTTTGTTAATGCAAGGAACTGGTCTAGGCTAACTAGATATCAATACATCCTCGTACATTAAGTTAAAATTGCGTAGGTTTGTGCAAGAAAAACTGTCCATCAACGCATGTTCAATTTGGTTCATGGGACTAAGAGAGGTCATCTCCAAACTTGACTTAATATTCTTGACGTTAAAGTCGCCAATTACATGCAGTACATACGAAGGAAATCTATGAAATATGGAGCCTATCATCTTAATAATAGTTTCGTATGTTGGCAATGTCATTGACGGAGGAATATAAAAGGAATCAAACAGACAAGTTTTGCACTTAATTGGTATAGACACCAACACGTGTTTAATATTAGAATTATGGGACATGATTCTAGAAGACTTAAATACAGTTCACACTACTATTAACGTACCAAGACCTCCGGATTTGCTAGAAGATGTGCTACACCGATCAAAACGGTTGAACATTGAATTTACCAAACAATTCGGTGTCACATATTCCTCGTTTAACCATGTTTCGGTAAGGACGATCACGTCAAAGTTATGGGAGAACAAAGTGTTTCTAAAGGATAGTAATTTAGATTTAAAACCACGAGTGTTTTGGTAGTAAACGCTAAGACAATCAA
Organism: Abscondita cerata; assembly: GCA_030710515.1. Lineage (NCBI taxonomy): Eukaryota > Metazoa > Arthropoda > Insecta > Coleoptera > Lampyridae > Abscondita > Abscondita cerata. The sequence goes on along the minus strand of JALBCR010002448.1, from coordinate 58,323 downwards.
GAGGAAATAAACTTGCATTATTGTTGAATGAGGGTAAGAATCCAGAAGAAGACGAATAACAAGTGCCAAGAGGGGCACTCATCGACTTACCAGAATTAAACAAACTAGCAATATTATTTGTATTGGGGGTACTTTGTACTATAGTAAAAAACTGGATAGGTTTTTTGTCTTGAGTCACAGATCGAAGCGTGAAATAGGCATAATCCTTGAACCATTGCCTGAATATGACTGTAATTGCTACTCCTCTCCAAGCAACTCAAATTTCTACAACTGCTGCTTTTTCCTGTAAACTGTACAATAGCGATCCCAAGCGGTATAGCGTACATAAATTTCCGTGTAAACTTGAAAATATCACAGCAGTTCTTCTTCTTTGTTGTCGCATATCCGTTACAGGACGTTGCGCACCTCTCGCATGTATATGTGTTGTGCGTGACAGTAGACACATATACATGGGACCTACAGTTTAACGCCGATTCCGAACGGCTTAGTTGAGAGGTTTACTAGGAAAGTATACTCTCGCTGGGTTGCCATTGCCTTGCGAGAGAGTACGGCCAAAAAGTTTCGATGTTTGCACCGAGAATTGAACCCGAGGGGCCTGCTTAACAGTTAACGCACTTAACTGCAGAGCTACGACACACTTCAATTGGGTCGGGTTGCAATCCTTGACAGCATGATCTCTAGAACAGCATCAAATATAGTACAACTATTGTAATCAAGCAATACTCTACTATTTGAAAAAGTACGTCTATAGACAATATAATTCACTTAGAGGACAGCTTGAAACAAGTTATTCCGGTTTTTCACGGTATTAATTGAGATAAATTATGAATAAATTATAACCCGATGCGGTGTAGTTCTAATCTACAAACAATAGGTCTAATGTTATCTTGAAACGGTGCCGTAGACATGGCCGCAAAATAGGTGATTTATAGTGGAGTCGAACAACATCAGTCTTTTTGATTACAGGTGTTGCACTCTGCGACCAGACGATATATCGGTTTTATTCCATTTCAGTATTAATGGTTAATTATGTTATTAGCTAATAATTGTTTATTTCTTAAGAGGTGTTATTATGAAGACAGATGCTCACGTAGCTTGCAATAAAGCAATGGCCTATACTTGCTGTAGGCAGGTTTTTGTTTATAACCTCGCTGCGGGTTCTATTCAGCTGGCGGAAAGCTGGTGGCAGTTATGTAGTCCTGCGGTCTTAGGGATTGTGATAGATTAATAAAGCGTTAATTAGAAACAAGTGTCCACACAATTACCGAATGCAAATCAATCCGTGTAATACAGAGCAGGTTAGCTGAAGAGTTACGTGTATGTATCGAGATCGCAACCGAATTCAATCATCGGGATCTTTAATACAGTTGCCGTAACAAAGAGTTATAATTTGAAGTGATCAATATTTTCACCCGCAACGAACACAAATCACCGAAGGGTACTTGTACTGTCGGAAGTAAATATTAAAAGTTAGAACTAGTTATACAAGGTAACGGTTTCAAGCAGAAGATTAACAGAGTATTCAGGGGGTGGTCAATGGTTATTTGATCAGATCAGGGTAATTACGGTTTTTAGGAAAAGCAGAGAAGTCTCTAAGTATTTAAACTGAGGAAAACAACAGAATTTATACCCAATCGTTATTACCCTTTCCTAGATTTGTAGCGGGGCGTCACAGAAGTGAAAGAATGGTGCGATAGTTGGTTAAGAAGGAGGTTAATCTCATGACGCTATAAAATTGAATACATAAGTTAACGGTTTATTGGAATGGTTCATAACGGCAAACCGGTTCCTACAGGGTATCGATAGGTTTACTTTACTTTAAATTTGTTCACTTATATGTCCACAAGTAACATCAGTAGTTGATTTATCTATACATATCAGAGCACAATACGAACCTTTTTACTAATGGCCACGCGTTATTTAGGCAGTATATGGACTAATCAATAACAGTAAATAGTATATTAAATAACAAGTTTTATAAAGGGATGAATTGGCGCACGCGTCCCAGGTGTAGAAAACGAGCCGAAGGCGAGTTTTCTATGGGACAAGTGCGCCAATGCCCTTATAAAACGAGTTGTTTATGCTATTTTTTCTAATTTGCGCACCTTTTTTCCTATTTTAATAGAAAAATTTTTTTAGGTCTAGGGAATTTTGTGTTGGTTGGTAATGCTCCCCGCCAACTTTATTTTAAAATTTAATTTAAATTTCGTGTTTTGTCATTTCAAACAAAAATTATTATAAATTATTGTTACTTACTGTTAATAATGAGTGAAGAGATTTTTGTTTGCACTCCGCCCAAAATTCGGCAAATTGCTGAAGCAACCACCCAAAATTTGTTACCCGACAAGTCGGAAGCGACATACAAAACAATTCGCAAAGTTTGAAGATTGGCGCAAGGAAAATAAAATTCAAACCATCTCAGAAAATGTTCTCTTTGGCATACTTCGAGTCCCAGCGGCAAAAATATAAACCATCTACCCTGTGGACTATTTACTCAATGTTGCGGTCGTGTTTATCAATTAATATGAGCATTGACATTTCAAACTATGCAAAATTGCAAGCTCTCCTGAAAAGGACGTCCCAAGGCTATGTACCAAAGAAATCTAAGATCCTGGAAGAGTATGACATAAATAAATTTATTTGTGACGCAGAAAATCAGAAATACCTTGCAATGAAAGTATGTGGTATAATTCTTCCAGATATATCCATAAATCCCATAATATTTTTAGGTGATCTTAATTATTGGCTACAATGGGGCTTTAAGACGCGAGGAACTCGCCAACATGAGTGTGGATGACATTGAATTTAAGTCCGAATTGGTGACAATTTCAGTGCCTAAAACAAAAACAATAAGCCCCGATTGTTTGCAATCACAGAGGGAACATGGATTGCACTGATAAAAGAATATTATCAATTAAGACCACAAAAGTGACTCACCGGCGGTTTTTCCTGACCTATAGAAGTGGCAAATGCATAAATAGTCCTATTGGCATTAATAGGATGGGGCTATTTGCAAAGAAATTGCCAGTTTCCTTCGGTTACCCAATCCAGAGCTTTATACTGGACACTGTTTTAGGCGATCTAGTGTGACTCATTTGGCTAACCGTGGAGGTGATTTGCTGACTATTAAGAGGCACGGAGGTTGGAAGTCGAGTGCTGTAGCAGAAAGTTACGTCGATGCATCCCTAAAGAACAAAATTGATGTATCACAAATGCTTCGACCACAATATACTGACGTTTCCTTACCTGGACCTTCCAGGAGGAAAATCCATCTCTGCAGTTTAATTATGGAAGTAATGAAACTGTTACGGTCCACAATAATAGCAATGTTCCAAGCATAAATGTTCAAGCACACGATACAGCAAATGTGACCATCAATGTTTACAACACATGTCCATGTAGCAAAAATAATTAAATTTTTCGCTTCTTTATAATAAATTATAACCGTTTGTTCGTATGCGTTATTTTTTGTCACAAAATAATGAAATGCGTATGCAGCTCGATGTAAACTAGGTAACTAAGGAACTTCTACTATTTAAAATTTAGGGAATTTGAGACTCAAGCTCTCTGCAACACTCATAACACTTGAGTAGTTGGGGTCGTACGTTGAAAACACCTTGTAATATCTAATACCATTCATTATAAAGGTAATACCTTATGAGTAGATTGTAATAAATCCACAAATATTTACTATAATTTTATTTCAAATAATTCATAAGTTCACAAGTACCTACCTACCTATTCAATAACAAAAGTAAAAAAATACTGTATTATCATTTTCAATTATAAATAATGTAGGTGGTCACATGGGGATTACCAATTTCTTGAAATTTGTGAACTTGGATGCGTCATATTGCCGTTTTGAGGCACCTACAATATTTGGTATTGTCACCATTTCGTCCTTTTAAATAACAGAACTTGTCTTTCGAGTACTAGAAAATGAAATAAAAACAATGATTAATTCGACTGTACCTAAGTGTATGTCTTATTTATAGTATGTAACATAAAATTACAATTACTTACGTAAAATTACAATTACTTCCGTGCAATTACAATTACTTATTTACTTAAAATAATTTACCCGATGTTGACTTGTCAGATGACAACTTCATCATCTCGAACTAGCACTACCAACCATACAAATGAAAATTATCCTAAATCTATTAAAGTACAGTGTACTCTTATAGATAGCTATAAACGACTCGGACTGAGAAACATTAATAAACGTATTATAGACGAAAATTAGAAAAAATATTTTTAGACGACTACTTTGAAAGTAACCATATGACAACACAAAGTTGTGTCCTAAAATGCAAAATACCTAATCTTTTTCAAAACTGTTGCGATAAACTCAAAAGTTCATAGTTACACTCATATCGTCTTACTTTACGCTTAGCAATGACCTTTGCATCAATTTTTTACCACTTAATTCAAAAAATCGAGAATTTGAAACTTTATCGAATTTGACACGTTAATTATTTGAAGCCCAGTAAAATAAAAACTAAAATTGTTTTTGCGTTTAAAATCTTGAAATTATTGAGAATGTCAAGCAGTAGCGATGAATATAACATCCAATTAACACTGCCCTTAATAATAATAACAATCTTTATTTTTCCTTAGAGACATACGAGGATGTATTGATATCTAGTTAGCCTAGACCAGTTCCTTGCATAAACAAAATATTGCGTTATCATAGCAACGAACAATAACTTATTAGAAGTGTCAGTCTAAAGTTTGACGTCACAAAAGTAAACCAGAGTAACGCAATAAATTAAATGAAAAAAGATGTCCACCGAAATTGTGAAAATCGAAAAATTGGAGTATCGAGCCATCATAAAGTACCTGTATTTAAAGGAGTTAAGAGGTAAGCAGATTTACAAAGATATGCTTAATACCCTTGGTGATTAATGTCCTTCGTATGTGACCGTCAAAAATTGGAATGCAAGCTTCAAAAAAGGTAAATTTTTCATTGAAGATGATGACCGATCGGGAAGACCAATTTCTTTGTCATACGAACGCGTTCATCATATGGTTCACGTCAATTTGGACATGAGAAAAACTGCTGCAAAATGGATCCCCAAATGTTTGAATGTTGACCAAACGCGTGCAAGGGTAGAAACATCACGTTCGATCTGTGTTCGATTTGAAAACAATGTAGACTTCTTAAACCGAATTGTTACTATGGATGAGACTTGGGTACATTTCTACGATTCAGAAACAAAGCAACAATCGATGGAATGGCGACACTCTGGTTCTCCAAGACCTAAGAAGTTTCGTGTCCAAAAATCTGCTGGAAAAGTTCTTGCTTCAGTTTTTTGGGATTGCCATGGAGTAATCATGATTGATTTTTGGATAAGAGTAGAACAATAACTGGAGATTACTATTCGACATTACTGACCACTCTACGGGAAAATATTAAAGAGAAAAGACGCGGAAAGCTATCCAAAGGTGTTTTGTTTTTGCAGGACAACGCCCCTGCACACAAATCTCATGTTGCCATGCAAACAATTTGTGATTTAGGGTTTGAATTACTAGAACACCCCTTTATTCACCCGATTTGGCTCCGTCCGACTATCACCTCTTTCCTCAACTGAAAAAAAGTTTAAAAGGTCGTACATTTTCTTCCAACAAGGAGGTAATAGAAGCTGTAGAGGTCTGGTTTGCAGAGCAAGAAGAAAAATTTTTTTTTTGAAAGGTCTAGAGACGTTGTAGGTTCGCTGTGATAAATGTATCCAATTAAGAGGAGAATATGTTGAGTAATAAAATATTTTGACATTGAAATTTTGTTTGGTTCTATAGTAGGCTAAGAATTTTCAATATATCCTCGTATAGTTAAATATAAGTATAGATACGTCAACATAAAGAATAGCATTAAATTACATTGTATCAAAATATTTTTTTATACTATAAAAGTGTTATGTAAAAATGAGCATTTAAGGTCAGCTTTAAATCTACTAAAAGAAACATTTTTTAGAATAGCAGAAATCGCATTAAAATATGCACACTTAGATTTTTAAAACATCTTTGCGTGAATTCTAAGTTAACTTTAACAGGTAACAATAAATTTTTGTGTCTCGTAGCATGATCATGTGAGCTTCTAACATTTAGCGTTGATTGATATTTATATGCATAGATACCTAATTCAAGAATAAGTAAACTAGGCAAAGTGAAAATCTGCAATTATTTAAATAAATTCCTACACGAATGATAAGCCGGTTTTCCCGCCAGACATCTAATAACTCTTTTTTGAACTATAAAAGCCTTATTTAAATATTGAGAGCAGCTCCAAAGAATTATTCCATATAAAAACCGACTTTGAACTTCTGCGAAGTATATCTTCCTTAATCCGGAAGCATTAATACAATGTTTAATAGCGCGGATTTTAAAACACGATGTACTGATTTTTTTAATTAACCCCTTCGCTACCAGATCGATTTCGCTTTCTATGATATTATACGAGATTTGTCAAAAAATTGCTTTTTTTTAATTTTGCGTTGGTGTTAGTCTTAGAGGGCAATTGTAGAAGGCAAAGATATGTGTAAAATGCAAAAATATTTATTTGTAACAAAAAATGCGACTAAAATAAACAACAAACTCTAAACAAAACAAAAACTATAAAAAAAACAAAATGAAATGTCTAAATACACTTTAAAACTCTTGCAAAATGCAATTTTGTCTTTAAAATAATATTCAAATAAATAAAAAATATTGACGTAGGGACTAAATAAACAAACAAACAAAAAATAAACAATAAATGAAAAACAAACAAATAATAAATAAACTGTGCAAAAACCAAAGCTAAAAACTATAGAAACAGTTATCGTACTAAAACATTGACTTAGTAGCTATGATACTGATCAAAGTGATCTTTAGAACATAAATAAATTGGAGCGTTTAGACAACGATTGCAGATATTACTTGTGAATATTCTTTTTTTGTCGACACTGTAACAGATTCTACAAGTTCCTTTTTTTCTACGAATTCCTGGTTCCCTGGGGATTGATTCTAAACTGTGTTTTATTTTTTTCCCCCTTTTATTAGTAGTTTTTTATTGTTCAATTGCAATATTTTGTAGCCGTCAGAAAATTTGCATAGAAGTTTATCAATTAGAAGTTTACTAAAATCTAATACGTTAGTATTCTTTCCACTTGCATAGCAATACATCACTGGGAATTCAGTACCATTCGTTGTATGATGTGCATTCCTATTTTTTTAAACCAACTGTAGCTTTTTCTAGTACATATGTAAGGTTCTATATCCTGGTCTACTGCGTCCACTATTCCCATATTCGTATTATAGTGATGGTTTTTGATTCGCAATATTGGCAGAAGAAGTTGCTTGGTAACGAGATTTTTCAACAAATCCAGTTGTAAGTAGACATTGGGTTTATCTTTATACCTGGTTAGCAATACGTCTTCTTTTCTTGCAAAACATGTCTGAAATCTTTGTAGAGGTATTTCAGACAATTCCTTGGGCACACCTCTATTGAATCGAATAGTACCAGTGACATACGTGTTTTGAGTTAGTAAAAACTCTGCTAATCTTGAAGACATATACCAGTTATCGATTACTAACTCTCGTCCTTTAAGAAGTTCTGAGCCAAAAACACAGCTATCCTTTGGGAAAAACTTAACAAATTTCCTTGTGGGATGTGGTCAACTTTATATACGTCTTTCCCAAAATATAACGTGAAATTGTAAGTATATCCCCCCAAAAAAACGTCACTCGGACAGACGCAAAACAAAACTTCATCTCAAAGTGTGATCGTTTTGTTTTTATAAACTGCTTAAAATGCAACCTGCTCTTATACAAGACCAAACATTCGTCAAGGGCAATAACTTTCCTAGGATCGACGAGGTTCATACAGTTCTCCTTGATGTACGAAAAGAACATAGCTAATCGCGTAATTGGCCTCTTGATCTGCTCATAACCTGTGCGCAAAAGATATGTGGTCCACCAAAGAGGAATTCTCGGCTTCAATAATTCGCAATTTTGGGATAACGTACAATGCCCATATATAAATTCATAGCAAGAAACGTATACATATCAGCAGTCGTAACATCCTTCCATAAGATTCCGTGCACCTTTTGGGTTCCCTTTTCGACTAAAAACCTATCTGCTTGTTCATTAGTCCACTTGCACATATCTTGTACAATTTTCTCAGACATAAACGCTTGAAAACATTCTAAAGGTGGGGTTATGTTCTCGAAATTTACAGCAGGATGAAAGTCTTGAAAATTGCATGTAAAGGAAAAATCACCAGACTGCCTTGCGTCCTGTAAACAAGAAAAATTTTTGCATTTTGTTCAAATAAAAATTTAAAAAAATAATACCAAAAATGGGTTTGTAACCACAGAAAAATCGCCCATCATTACGGGTTCCACGTCAAAACATTCTGATATGCTGGAGATACTGTTATCATCATCATCCTCATCTGTATCTGTAACGTACTCAAAGCCAGAGTCCTGGAAAAGCTCGCTATCGCTTGAATTAGACATTTTTCGGAGCACGAAACTGTACCCTAACAGAGCAACAATAAACTGAACACAAATAGCCCGCGGCGACCGACCGATTACTTCTCATCGGCGACTGTGACCTTGAACGGACCAATAAGAAATTGACTCCTCCCATAAAATTTTGCTATACCAGCCATAGTGGCTACTTGGTATATTAGAGAAGATGACATTTGTAGTCACTATGGCTACATGGTAGTGAAGGGGTTAAGTTTAAACAGTGCACATTCCAATCTAAAGTATCTGTTATCTCGACACCTAGAAAACCTATTTTATGTGCAATGTTAATGTGGGAACTACCCAGTTTTAAAAAAAATTTGATAGTTGGTTATACGATCTTTTGTGTGAAAAATGAGGCTATGAGTTTTATTAACATTAAGAAACAATTTGTTATTACAGAACCAGTGATGTAGTTTATTAAGCATACTATTTGTTAGTGACTCTGTATGGCTTAAACTAGGAGCAGTGGTTTTAATTGAGATGTCGTCAAGCATACATAATTATTAAAAAATCATCTAAAAATTTATAATATCATTAACATATATGGTAAATAATATTAGGCCCAAAATAGATACTTGAGGTACACCTATAGAAACAGGACATACAGCAGATTTAAAGGTAGTTTATCTCTTTAATAAATGAAACTCAGCATGTACGTACTCAATTCTGTTAGAAACGAACGAAGCAAACCAATTGTTAATGTTTCCACGAATTCCATATGATAACAATTTTTCTTGGAGTTTTTTGTGCGGTACTCAGTCAAAAGCTCGACTGAGGTCACAAAATGTGCATAATGAAGATTGTTTGTCATCAATTAAATAAATAATTTGTTTATAAAGAGAATTTAGAGCTGTCGCAGTTGATTTGTCTGAGGTAAAACCATGTTGACTATTTTTTAATATATTGTGCTCATTTAGAAAAGCTCGAAGTTTTTCTAGCATAGCATTCTCAAAGACTTTTGACAGGCTATTGGAGATTGAAATAGGTCTATAGTGATTGATATTACTTTTATGGCTTTTTTTGTATGCCGGTTTAACAATAGATAATTTTAGCTCATTTCGAAAAAATTCCTTGCCTAAAAGACAGATTTATTAAATATGTGAGTGAATGGATAAAAGAAATCCAAAATCTTTGATAATACAAGACGGTATATTATTAGGTCCACAGCTGCTTTTATTCTTTAGTTTCTGTATTAAACAACTAATTTCGATAGATGAGAATTCACACATAAACATACTAGATGCAATAGTATTTCCTAAAGAGATATCTGATAGGATTGATCAATTATATTAGATATTTTAATTGGAGCATTATTAAAGAATGATACAAATTCATTTACAAGCTTAATTGGATTTGTTACTAGTTCTTCATTTTCAATCTGCAGTGTTAGGTTGTTGTTGTTTTCAGAGCGACCTGTTAACTGATTTATTATTTTCCATGAGCTTTTTTGTGGATTTTCAGATAATATAATTTTGTATAGCAAAGTTCATAATTTCAGGTGATTCTTTTTTTTTTTTTAATTTATACGTAGTTTGTTTAGTTGTGGATGTTGTTTCGACAATAGATATAAATCCTTTAAGTTTCTACTAGAACTGACAATGTTAGGTGAAATCAATTTATTTTTAGTGCCTACATTGTGTTTGAAAATATTTAAAGGAAAACTTTCATTAAAATGTGTAATTAAAACAGAATGAAAATTATTCAATTTTGAATTACAATCATCAGCTTTATACATAGATTCCCAAGATTCGAAAAATAAAGCTTTCCTAAACTTAATTTTATTTTCCATAGAAAAATTTCTTTTATATGAAGTATTTTTATCATGTCCAGTCTCAATGCATTTTAATAGATTGTTATTCACTTGTCCAGTTAAAATATTATGATCAGGTAGGGAAGTACAACTACTGTTCACAATAAATTTTAAAGGACTAGTGAAAAATATATTATCAATTTGAGTTCCAGCATGATCATTGGGTCTTGTTACCTGAGTAGTTAAATTAGTAAAAATATTAAATTACTCTAAAAGACTAAATAATTTGGTAGGTGAATAATTTCGAATAATAAAGTTCCTCACAAAATTCACTTAATAGAAGTCAAAGGATTCTATTGCAGAACTTGCTCCAGATGGCACAACCTCATCCTTTTAGAACTTTTCTTGAATAAGAAGAGCAAAGTTTATAGTGAGAAGTTACAGTGAATAATTTCGTTCTCACGACACCATGTTTCATTCAGACAAATAAACTTGAAATTGCTTTTGGATAATTCAACTTCAAGAGCACTAAATTTAGTTCACAGACATTGTACATATAACAAAAATAAGAAATTACATAATGTATTTTCAATGGTTTTGTTTCGTTTTATGTAGGTATGACTGGTTCGGGCTTTGGACGAAAAAAATTAAAGCGCCTGACAATTGCAACAGACGGCCAAACGGTAGAATCATTTAATTTGTCCAGTAGCTCAAAATTAGCTTCTGTTTTAAAAGACGAAGTATAGTTGCTATTATTTTAAAGTTTCTCAATAATAAATGTTTCATTAGGAAAATGTGTTTGTAGATATGAAGAAACCAATTCATTTGTAGCGTCATGTTTAGCACGGTCAAGGTATATCCAACACTTCGACGTTCAACAAAAAAATTATCTTCCGTCCAAGATGCTGAGGCCATGAATGGTTTTACTCCTCTTTTGATTTGTGTTTTCTAATACCAATTTTTGGTTATCATGATTCATATGGATTGGTTTATTGATAGATTTTTACGTTTCTTATTTACAATTTCTACCCATTTATTTTCGTTATCAGGTGGGACATTTATTATTTGATTCTTAGTACTAGAAGTTGTACCAATATCGGTTGCCGGTTTATCATTATGGGTTATCAGGGCGCCTTTTAAGGCAACATTGTTAAAATTTACTGGGATCGTTAAATACTTATTCGGCACATCATCATCTATGTATATTTGGCTACTTATATTAGTTTGTTTATTTTTATTTTTAATCATAAGCGAATTATTAACGGTTTTAGTTTTGTAACAAGCAAAAGTTACCGCACGGGAGTTGCAAAGTTGTTTTTCTTAACTCTTAACGAGTAAGAACATAATTTTGTATTGTAATTGTCTAAAAAGTAGTGTTTCTGACTCGTACGAAAGTGCAAATATCTGTGCTCCGGTTAGGACCACTCGTGCTACGCTACGTTCGCACTTGCTTAGCTATCAACACTAGCACGATATTTGCTACTTTCGACACTTGTTAGGAAAAATAACTATATTGTGAAGCACTTACAGTAACAGAATGTATATTTCATAGTTACGCTCGACAAAATAATTAGACTCAGGATTTTTAAAACTGTTTGTGTCAGATGTAAATACAGACAATTGAGACAAGTATTATCTTAAATTTGATAAAGTGAATAAATAATCGAGTGAATTAGATATGTTAGTGGATAAAATACAGTTTGTTACTCGATTAAAATAGATTTTAGATAATATGCCTTTTTCATACTCTGAAGCTAGTTGACAACTTATCAAATTTTAGACACATTTTTAGCAATAATGTAACAGTCTTCACTCAAAAAACCTATGATAATAAATAAGAGAGGTCTTGGATATAATATTATAACTTACAAATATTACTTATTGTTTATTTTAATTTAATTACATTGTCATTATAATCGACAATATAGGTGGTGTGTTAAAGTATGTGCTTATACTATACTAACAATTTTTAAGATCCTACCAATGATCCTACTTAACTACTACATTTTGTATACTTTAAAAGAATGGTACAGTACAATACAAAATGTGATAGCAGTATAACACATTTAAAAACAATAGTGCAACCAAGCACTAGCTTATAAAATATTAATTAATTTTATTAATAATAGTACAATTAGTGTTGGCAATTCTAAGACAAAATTAAAAAAAAATTAAGTGAAATATACACATTACTTCTCTGTGTTACAATAATGCCGTAATATTTAATAGTTCATAAAATTTCAAAAACAAATACAAATACTGAAAGTGTTAAACCTACTACCAAAAACGCACAAGCAATATAAATGTGATCGAACCTGAGTGTTTCTGATGTAGATACAAAAACACTTTTTGGTTGATTGGTTTTTAATGTTTTCCCAAAAATCGTTCGTTATTCCAGATTCAAAAATCATTGACATCATTTTCTTAATCGTTGGGATTATATAATGTACTTTACTAGACTGCATTTCAAAAAAATAATGAAACCTCTTCACTAATTGAATTATCTTTAATTGTATGAGATATTTCAAAGAACGTAGTATTTAGATAATTTTCTATAGCCTAAAAAGTGCCGCACACTGGCCCCTTTTTCATACAATCAAACAATTCATAATCAAATTCTTTTCCGAACGTAACGTATTGAATTGACATTTTGTCATAATGATTATCGTGTTTTACATTTTTAAAAAGCAGTACAGTGTGTTTTATTGAACTATTTGCTAAAATAGGAAGTCTTGACTCATAAATATCTTTTTAAGTTTTGTATACCATGCTCATACGGAGGAACGGTTAAGGATTGATACAGTTTTGATGTAAATATAGCATGTATGTGAACGCAGTATATGACATAACAAATTAAAGATATCGCAAATGTCGTAGCAACGAAATTTTATAAACAGAACCGATTAATGTAGCTCCTCAAATATTCAAAAAGATAAGCGCAAAATCGTACTTGATTATTTTTTAATTTCAAGATTAACCTACAAGCCAATGCTATAATCAAAAAGGTGAATATGATGCTGCACCATACAATTTCTTGAAAGATAGTTGTTAACATTTTCAATGGTGTAAATTTATTTGTTTTGGTACCAGAAAAATTATTGGTTCTCTACAATTACCGGACCAGTATACAAACTGGTTATGTTTTTAAATGCAGTTAGTGAAATAACAAAAAATTTTGGATTAGTCGGAATAAATCTACTTGAATTTAGACGAGAATTTATCAAATTACTGAGAAACCGAAATTTAACGTAATTTCTTGGTTTATATATAGTACGTCCTTTTCGTTTACAACGAATATAACATTACAATTGGAATATTTTCTTAACGGATGAGGAAATTCGAATGTAAATTGTGACTTACAGTTTTGTTCGTTTACCAAATTCACGAATTCTCCACAATTGTTAGATAATGCCTGTGGATCAGCTGTATACAATCTTAAAAAAGTACCGTTTTTATTATATTCGTAAAACAATACGACAACATTTAATATTCTGTAACTCCACAAATTCAAAAAGTATTCCTTAATGTTTGACTGTGACGTTATCACAAACCATTTTGAATTTGGTTTAAAATTTGTCTCAAATATCTTTAAGTTAAAAACGATCGACGAGTGATAAGCAAAATCGTTCCCATTCAAAATGACGTTTATTTTACAGGAGATAGAATTTTGATTTGAGTAATGTTCTCTAGAATATATTAAGCTAGGATTTGCAGTTATTTTACTGTAGGTAGAACTTTGATTTGAATAATGTTCTCTAGAATATATTAAGCGAGGATTTGCAATGCTGTTAGGTATATCATATGTATTAGTTGATCGTATAACAAGTAAACAATCTTCTTCTGAAAAAGCTCTCTGATGCGCGATGAACGCACTGGTCTAACTCGCGAGTGTTTACTTCTTTCAAACTTGATTTCACATTTTACATTTTATAACTATAAAATGGCACAACAATAAAAATTTTAAATTGTAAGCCATTTTTAACAATAACGTGTAATACAGTTCAACTTCTTTATATGTATTAACACGAAAATTTTATTCAGTTTAGGTTAGTAGGTACATATTTGCATAAGTAATTCAGTAAATAAATTATTGAACAATAAATCATTTCTAGAAGGTACATTACAATCTACTTTTACAAATGACTTTTAAATTTGTTGATTCACCACCAAACGTAAAACAACATGTAGGACTTTATTAGGGCGATATTAAAAATAAAATTTAGCGTAAAAATAGTTTAATTTTTATACGTAATTTCTTTTTTTTTATGTCTACTTTTAATAGTCAATATTAAAACATTTAATCAGAGTGAAGTAGGGGTGCACTGCTGTGCTAACATAAAAGGTTAAAAAAATTATACGATCAATAAATAAACATAACATTACTTTAATAGGTAGTTTTTAATCCAAAGCAATAGATTACCACGAATGCCGTATGACTCAAGTTTGTACTGTTCATCTACCGAGCTGAACTCCGTCGAAAGCCTTGGCAAAGTCATTGATTATACGATGGAGTCAGATTGACAAACCCCGTATAAAATTGGAAACACCTTAACCGCATTCGGCCACCAGGCGGCGATACTGAAGTATTTGCAGTACTGCATTCAAACGCTCAAATTCGTTAAAAGGTTATTGTCATCGCTAAATTTTGTAGTACAGTATTCAATTGCTTGATGTCGCTGATTCAAATTGTTAGCGCTGAAAAATGCAAACGGTATATAATGTTCGCGTTGAGTAAACAATGGCGCAATCCAAACTTTTTCATAAGTTGTTATTGTAGCAGTTGCATTCCATTACGATAAGAACTGAAAATATTTTTTATTTATAATTAGGGCATTCTTTTGTTAAACGGTTCGCCGAAATTTGTGGTATAGCGGGAAGTTTTAAAGATACAACGTTTATTATTTGCAAAGTTGTAAAAATGACAAAAACAACTTCTTTCCAACTCAGCCTGTTAAGAATTTCTTGTTGCTCCTTTAAAAATATGGTGCCGACAATTGCACTGAATCTCTCAATAAACTAATTTGTACCATCTGAAATGTATAGAAGTTATTAAAAATGCAATAAAGATGCCGGAGAAAAAAAAGATAAAATAACTTTTATGTTGTTTCTAGTCCACGTTGAGTCGGTTTGTCGTATTGAACCTATGGGAAGAAACCGGCAATTGTAATGGTTTTAGGCAAAAATTAGAAGATACCTACCTACTCTATTTCAGCTACCCTTTTCATTACGCATTTAAGAAATTAGTTGTATTTCCGAATTCGGGACCGATTGTGTATTTGCACCTTAATATTTATAATAATAATAATAATAATTTATTCCTTAGAGACACAAACAGTGTATAGGAAACAGTCAAATATATATATATATATATATATATATATATATATATATATATATATATATATATATGGATAAAATAGTTAAATAAATAAACAACATCATAAACATAATACTAACATTACATTCAGATATAACAAACATTAAACAAAATTGTCAAGGTTTATGTCACAACTGAGGTACTCTTGTACAGAATAAAACGCTTTTTTGACAGCACAACTTGTAATTGCCTTTTAAAATGTTTAATATTGCTCAAATTTTTAGCTTAAGAGGTAAATGGTTGAATAATTTAATTGGTAGAATGTAGGAACTATTACTAGTTAACGCTAACCTGTGGCAGGGAATATTAATATTGTATCCGAATCGAAAGTGGTATCGCTCATTGTCACCAGCTGTAGAAAAATCATTTATATGTGTTTTAACGTACACAATAGCCTTAAAAATGTAAATACAAGGTAAAGTTAAGATATTGAGCTCAGAAAATATTCTTTTACACGACGTTCTAAACTTCTTAAACGTTATTGTAAGAACAATTCGTTTTTGCACTAAAAATAATTCATTCAGATAACGGGAACATCCCCAGCACAATATGTTATAGCTTAAAATAGAGTAAACATTAGCATTATAGTAAGAAAGCAATATATCCATAGTTACAACCTGCCTGAGTCGACTCAATACAAAACATTGCAACGATAATACCTTTGTCAGTTTACTTATTTGATCAAACCAGGTCATATTCTGATCCATCTGTATTCCCAGAAATTTGACAACAAAATTATTAGGTACGCTTTTTCCATTGAATCTTACTAACAAGCTGGAAGAACAATAGTTAGCAGAAAATAGAACAATTTCTGTTTTACTTATATTTAATTTAAGGCTATTAACGGCGCAATAGTCTTGCATTGATCTCATACAATTGTTGACTTTTAAACTTAACTCATTGTACGAGTCTGCCGATAAAATAACCGATGTGTCATCGGCATACAAAATGGTATAATCAGCGCAAAATTTCTTAAAATATCATTTATAAATACTAGAAATAGAACCGGTCCAAGAACACTACCTTGAGGTACACCATTGCAAAGGTCAAGCTGTTGAGAGTGAAATTCCCGACCTGGTTCTATTCTTAGGACTACTTTTTGAGAACGGTTTGTGAGGTATGAAGCTATCCACGAAAGTGCGTCACCAGTTATACCATTCTGAGCCAATTTATTTAATAAAATACGGTGGGAGACCGAGTCGAAAGCTTGCGTAAAATCATAAAAATACCTCCTACTTTTAACTTTAATTCAATTTTTTGATAATTTCAGTTGTAACAGCCACGGAAGCAAGTTCAGTAGAGAAACCTGCCCGGAAACCAAATTGTTGGGCTGAAATAATTTTGTTGGTGTTCAAATACTGAATAAGTCGTAGATAAAAAGCTTTTTCAAAATCTTTGAAAAGACCGATAAAATAGAGATCGCTCTGTAGTTTTCAACTTTGGATTTATCATTTTTCTTGTATACGGGCACAACAAGAGCAGTTTTTAGATTACTAGAAAAATTTTTTCTCTAAAGGAGTCATTGATAAGTTCGGTCAGTATATGAGCAATATAATTTTCAGCATGTTTTAAAAGAAAGCAGGGTATGCCGTCAATTCCAGAAGAATTCTTATTACAACTTTTACGTATGATTGTACAAACTTCAGGTAATGTAATTGGATCCAAAATCATTTCATCATAAGAAGCTTTACAATATTTGTCAGAATGCTTATTATTTGCAGCGCCGTCAAAGGATTTTACAAAAATCATTGAATACGTTAGCTGCCAAATTGTAGTCAGAAATAAGATTTCCTGAATTATCACAAAAGTAGTTGGGTAAGACGCCTTTTATTAGTATTCACATCATGAGCAATAATCTTCCATGCCATCTTTTGATTTATTTGTAGCATTAAAGTACTTTTTATTATTAAATTGCTTTTTTACTAAGGAAATTGCCTTCTTATGCTTGACTACCAGAGATTTATAAATATGAAGGAGATTTTGATCACTTGACTCACTACAAATTTGAAAAAGATCTCTAAAAATGCCTCTATTTATGATCTCTTTTGATAACCATGGCTTCTTTTTAAAATTTTTCTTAGTCACTTTTATTCGTTCGATTGGAAACGCATTATTAAAAATTTCTGTAAATCTAGTAATGAATAAATTGAATTTGCCATCAAGATTATCTGCAGAGTAAATTTTATTCCACGTTTCATTTAATAATAGTTGTTGAAATTGAGCAATATTAGTTTCATTTGTATAGTTTCTTTTATAAATATATTTTTGTTTCTTGTCCAGAAAGATTGTCTATCACACAAGTAACTACTTACATGAAGTGGTCAGATAAGCAGCAAGGTATAACGTAGGCACTATCAATGTTGAAATTTGTGAAAATATTGTCAATAATCGTTTTGAATTTCCTTGTACGCGAGTGTATTCATATATGCGTTGGAAAATCCGAAACTAGTAAATACGTTAGTTACATAAGCTGCCGCTTTACTGACAACGTTGTTATCAAAGTTTATATTAAAGTCACCACAAAATACGTAGGATGCTTAAAGGAATTCATGTGATCGACAAGTAGTTCAAAATTATCTTTAAACTCATTATTAACTTGCCCAGGGGGCGATAAATACAAACAATAAGTAATGCCTTATTATTAATAATGACTTCAGCACAAGCGTACTCTAAAACTGTTTACAAAATTGTTACCTTTAAAATTTTATTTTTGCAGCGCAAACCACCTCGTGTATAAATTGCAACACCACCGCCTAAGTTATTGACACGACTAAAACTCGCCGCTAGTTGATAATTATTTAGTCTTATGGAACTGATTTCATCCTCCCGACAGAAGGTTTCAGTGATACAAACAACTTCTGGGAAAGCCATGGATTGCAGTTGTAATAGTAACTGATCCATTTTGTTACGTAAACTGCAAATATTTAAATGACACACAGTATGTCCTTGTAACTTCATCTCCAAGTCATTTAAGTTTCTTGTTTCTTCTGGGCTTTTTTCCAAAAAAACCGTGAAATATAAGCACCATAAGGCCAAAGCGCTGGGTCCATAACTTTTTCGCAGTTCACTAAATTCATTGTTATTTTAAAGGATTTATAAAATTGGGGATATTTTGACGGTATGTCTTCGCACGTAACTTCCGGATATTGTATTTTTAAATAATCAACAATATCTTCAGAACTCATACTAGGATCCAGTCTAGAGATGAAGATATATCCTTTTTTGGGAGCTACTTTAATAAAATTTAAAGTTTTGTCACATCCTACAATTGCAGTATTATTTGCTTTTGTTTTTCTAGGTTTTTTAACTACAGTTTTCATAATCTATGATTGTAATTTATAAACGATCTGAATATTAATTAATTTTATGTGTGTGTTATTTGTGTGCTTTGAACGTGATTAATATATTGTGTAAAAAAACTTCAATTTTTTACATAATGCCTGGAAATAAGTGCGCATTTATTAAATGGAACAAGAGAAACAGCGATTTTCCAAACTTAAAAATGTATAGATTTCCTACAAAAGATCCAGGTAGGATGGAAAAGTCGTTAATAAATTCAGAAAATCTAGTTTTATTTGAGCTTGACAAGGAAAAACTGCGAACTTGTTACGTTTGCGAACTTCATTTTGATGCCGAATCATTTATTAATTATACGAAACATCATCTCATTCAATCAGCGGTCCCTTCAAAATATAATTATGTTTCATCCGATTTATTCTTACCAAGTACTTCAACCACGGGAACAACTACATTACCTCCTCTTGTGGTCGACATTTCAAAACGTACATATAGTAAAAAACGAAAAATGGATCCTGAGATTTCTCAAGATGAAGATGAAATTCAGTGTGATATAACAGAAACAGATTTGACACGTTTGAGAGAATTAACGGATATGCCATCATCACGTAAAAGACAATAAAAAAATTAGTAACGAATGAGAACAATGTCGCTTCTAGAAAAAACTAATAAGGATTTAAAATTATGTAAAAGAAAAAATTAATCTAAAGAAATCACAAATATCCATACTAAAGAAACGAAACAAAAACATCTATATCAAATAAAGAAAAGTTTTTCTTAAATCAAACTTGGAAAAATCCTGTGCCGTGTGCTTTGATGAAATGTCAATAATGCAATTTTTAGAATATTCAAAAAGCATGGACGTTATCGAAGGTTTTGAAGTTTTAGGCCAATTAGGGCGAAAAAAATAAAGTGCTACACTTGCATTAGTTTTTATGGTAAGAGGGATTTACAATTCATGGAAATTACCCTTATCATACTTTTTATTTAATTCTAGTGTAAAATACAAAGACTTGGCAGTTCTTATTCAAGAAGCACTAAAAAACTTAATTAACGTAGGTTTACTCCCTAAAATAATAATTTGTGACCAAGGGACAAGTAATGAGAGTGACTAAAGTTATTAAATGTTACCGTCGAGAAACCTCACTTTAACGTGTTAAACAGAAAAATATATGCAATCTTCCGTAATCATCTTTTAGTAGGCGATTATCAGTTCGATGACAAAAAATATGTTTTGATGACACCAAAAAACTTACCAGATCGATAAAAAACATAAACTGTAAAATTTTAATGAAAATAACAGGTGCACACATTTATCCGAACTCTTTTCAAAAAATGAGTGTTAAACTTGCTGTTCAAGTAATGTCCCATTCTGTAGCTGCTGCAATTAAAACTTGCAAAAAAGCAAAGGAATTGATCAGCAATACCGCAGAAAATACAACTGAATTTATAAACTTAATGAACAATTTATTTGATGTTTTAAATAGTAGACAATTATTTACCCGGAATCCTTACAATTGCGCCCTTTCTGAAGAAAATAAATTAGCTATATCTGTACTGGAAAATGCAAAACCTAATACCTAAATTGAAAAAATAAAAAGATATAGTAGTAATATAAATGCGACTACAAAAATTACTACCCCACCGTGTTTTAATGGTTTATTACAAACAATAAATGGTGTTGAGCAATTATTTGTAGATGAACGAACGAACTTAGATATAAAATATATAATAACGTGCAGGTTGAATCAGGATGTGATAGAAATTTATTTTCTGTATACCGACAAAAAGGAGGATACAATCGGAATCCTACATCACGATTATTTAGAACGATCTTCCGTTCATACTCAATACATTCCCTAATGAAACCACCAAAGTCTTCTAATTGTGAAGCTGATGATGGTACTTATGTAAAGCTTGACATGGATCCGGACATGAAAACTGTCATTGAAAGTGGAGATAAACCGCATCAAGGCGAAAAAGATGATGAAGATGAGACCATTATGTCATCATCAACATCAAGTGTTTCCAGCTTGAACTCGGTTCCGAGTACCAATACTATAAATGTGACAAGTGAAGATTGTTCTGTAGCATATTTTGCGGGCTACTTAGCTCGTACGTGTATAACAAAATTTAATTGTACATCATGTAAAAATTGTTTAATCACTAATTCTAAGTTAAACAACCAAAAGAACTATTGATTTTATACAAAACTTACGATAATGTAACTAAGATAGCAGAAGGGGGCTTTATGCACCAAGTGAAAATTATTTACATGTAGTTTTTTGTGTTTACAGAAATTCCAAAAATGTTTTGATAATATTTACCATGAGACCAAATTAAAGTTCAAACTTATGCGTAAAATTCTAAAGAATATTATTATTATAAATTGGTTAGCACAAGATGAAATTTGTAAAGAACATAAATTATTTATACTAAACAAACTTTTAGTTACAAAAATATTTAAATGTTCAAAATTAATTTGTAATAAAATTATTACATCAAATAAACCCAATCCAAAATTAAGAATTTTACAGCACAAATAAATTTAATCAAGGTGAACCTATACGAATGTGGTGATTATTGTAAATTATAATTTTGTTTATATTTTTTATAAAGTAGTTAAATCCATAGGTAGGTATACTATTTACTAATAAAAACACATTTTTTTTTTAAATTTTGAACATTATTGTTTTATTCCTTATTACTTACTAACTACCTAAATAATATATACAATAATTTTATTCTGGTCAAAATTTAACGTTTTTTTTAATCGTGAGACCGTTCCAAACACACGACCTATTTTTTAATATTTAAGTATAAAGCATTACTATTTTTGCAATATAAATTATCTGGAATATTTTATACAATTGATTTGCTTTGAATGGTGGTTTTTAATGTCTGTCCTTGTATTAGAAGAAGGATCGGCGCTACGTTTATTGTTTTGACTGCATTTAAACATCATTGAAATTTAAAACCGCAAGACTTTGCTTAACATAACAAACAATGACATAATTAGCTTCGCAGACTCAGTTCTATCATATCAGAGTCTCGATAATCGGACTGGTGCGTAACTTTGCTTATCAAATTCTAACAAGATAATTTTGTACTAGCAGCGCCATCCATTGTAATTTTTTTAATTATAAACTGCGTTTCCAAAGCTGCCATAAGCTCTGCCAATCTGACTCCGTCGTATAATCAATGGCAAAGTCAAGATATATTAAATCAGTTGATTATCAAGAGACAAAGACTAGTCGTTTACGCTCGTAAGAAAATTTCTGTAGTTGTGGGATCTTCCTTTCACAAATCCATGTTGAAATTCAGGTGGGTATTAAGTTACATGGTGTTTTGTAAGAGATTGCTTCTGCACAATGCTTTTCATAATTTTTGACGGAATTGAGAATAAGCTGATAGGGCGGTAATTAGTCGGATTCATTTTTACCATTTTTCATAATAGCAGTTACGGATGCTACTTTCCACAGATCTGGATAACAGTCGATGTTTCGAATGGGCAATTCATAATGTTGCAAAATAGAGTACAGCATGTCAGCAAACTTTTTAAGTAAATATGTGCTTAAACTATCGATCCCAGATAAATAGTTATTTTTGTTGCCAAGTAGTTTTTCTTTTGACTTTCTTGACATCGTAACTTTATAAGTGAGACTATCTTGAATGCGATTAGCTTTTATTTTTGGTAAAATGTTGCTGGTAAGTTCATTTGTAAAACCGATGCAAATGTGTTTGCCTGGAAAGCTCTGTAGTTTCAAAATCAGTTAAACATATGGATCAATCTGGTTCTCGCAGACGTGGGATCACTAACTTTAACCACGAGTTGGATCGAACATATTTATATAGCTTTTTTTGATTATTTGAACATGCAATACTTTCTTTATATTCCTGTCTGACCGTCTTGATGAAGAATTTCAGTAAGTTTGAAAAAGTGTTGTGAGTAATAAAATATTGTTTAGTACTTGACCATTGGTATTTTTTCTAAAGGTTATGTTTGTGGTTAATAAGTGATATAATTTCACTATTTATCCAAGGCTTTTCTAAAAAGTTTTTATAAACGATTTTTTGTGAATAGTTTTGTTAATAACTTCTAGAAAAAACATTCAATATGTCATTTAGAAGTCATATCAAGGAGATTTAAGATCATATATCTAGTTGATATTTTTTAAAGTCAATTTCAACGTCTTTGTGTCTTAATTGATCGCATATTACATTATCATTGTTTGATCTTTGTGCCATTAATCAATAACATTGTGGACGGTATTATTTTGGTAAATAATTGATTTATAGACCAATTTCTCCCTTACAGCATAGACAGCCGTGTTTGCACTAATGCGTTTAAATATGAATGTTTGTGCAGAAATCTTCTTGGGGATTTTAGTTATTTGAAATGCTGCAAGTTCCGAATATTTATCTTTCTTTGTTCGGTAAAGTTATACTCATATCCTATTTGCTGGACTGTCGCAAAAAAGTGTACATGGAAAATGTTGTCTAAAAAATTAAACAATTAGACATGTGTTTAGTAATGTCAATTAAAGTAAAATCATCCCATTCAATTTAGAGAATAAGTCTTTTTACTACTATTTCTGTGTAAGTATCTTTTTACTTTCCTTTGTTTTAATAAAATATTTACTATCACGTGTTTTATTAATTGTAGGCACCTTGTTTTTTTTTTGTGGGTTTTCTCTTTTGGCTTCTTCTGCTAGTCACTGCAAACATACTCCGTTTTAATTAATCAATGGATCTTTAATTCTGGTTACGCTGGCAAAGATAATAATCCGAAAACTATAAAATATTGAAGTGGGTCTAGTATTATCAGCAACGTTGGAATTTCAACCTATTTTGGGACGGCCTTTTGGTCAAGGACACCACCTAAGATAAGCCTGTTATCTGGTTTTTGTGAACAGCTCAATAACTGTTATCAACGGAGTTCATTTTGGTTTACCATCTCTTCATTGGATAATAAAATATTATATTTGGTTACGAAAGCGGTCACAACCGCCAATTAATTGTCAAACACCAAAGACTTCCTATTTATACAAGCTAAGTTAATTCTTTTATGCATGCCATTCATAAATTTGGTCATGTTCTATGTATACGTACTACGGCCGTGAGTTTAGCAACGTACCTTTTGGTACTGTATAGATAATTTTGTGAACTAGAAAGATTTTTCCAAGTACCTGATTAATTTTGCGCGCTTTGAAACTATTTAAATAATCGGCCAAGGTCCGGTACTCTCCGTAATTTTGTCAAATACATTCTGAACAATATTTGCCACGTAAATCGCTTGCATGAAATAACTGGTGCTACGACTGTCAAAAGTTTATAATACGCTAACCTATTTGGGACGTTTGTGCCTCGAATTATTATTCGTGCCTTAACTCTCTTGAATTATTATTATTTTATATGTATATTTTGCTATTAATTCTAAATGATATTATCTATTGTTGTGTCTATGTGTTTCTATGCGTGTTAATAAACCTCTAGTCGCTATAATAATATACATATTTCTATCCACGTACGGTTTGTTTCTGTATCTAGGAGTTCTTCAATAATTATAGTGTTTGTTTGCTATTGTACAACCTCTTGCGTACTTTACTGCAGCCAATTCGAAATTTTTATACTTGCCAACTGTTATGTTGGCTATAATTA
Source organism: Abscondita cerata (assembly GCA_030710515.1). NCBI lineage: Eukaryota > Metazoa > Arthropoda > Insecta > Coleoptera > Lampyridae > Abscondita > Abscondita cerata. The sequence continues at coordinate 33,725 of JALBCR010002448.1, read as the reverse complement.
TTGAAGAATTGACTATGTAACTGCTTTACATACCTGTCGGCAAAGTTGCTTACATTTACGTACGTGAACGCATTCACGAGTCGACACTAGATGTCGAAAAACTTATTGTTTAAATATTTTGATACTTCCAGTAGGCCATATAGTCGACAACACGCGTTTGTACAATAGTAAACTTATACTCGAGTTCTCTCAGCTGTCGGGTGATTCTCAGTGTTTGTTTGCTATTGTACAACCTCTTGCGTACTTTACTGCAGGCGATTCGAAATTTTTATCAACTGTTATGTTGGCTATAATTATTGAAGAATCGACTATGTAACTGCTTTACATACCTGTCGGCAAAGTTGGTTACGTTTACGTACGTGAACGCATTCACTAGTTGACACTAGATGTCGAAAAACTTATTGTTTAAATATTTTGATACTTCCAGTAGGGCATATAGTCGACAGCACGCGTTTGTACAATAGTGAACTTACACTCGAGTTCTCTCACTCCTGAAGAGTCCCAAAAGGACGAAACAGCTGTCGGGTGATTCTCAGTGTTTGTTTGCTATTGTACAACCTCTTGCGTACTTTACTGCAGGCAATTCGAAATTTTTATGCTTGCCAACTGTTATGTTGGCTATAATTATTGAAGAATCGACTATGTAACTGCTTTACATACCTGTCGGCAAAGTTGTTTACATTTACGTACGTGAACGCCTTCACGAGTCGATACTAGATGCCAAAAAACTTATTGTTGAAATATTGTGATCCCTCCAGTAGGGCATATAGTCGACAGCACGCGTTTGTACAATAGTGAACTTACACTCGAGTTCTCTCACTCCTGAAGAGTCCCAAAAGGACGAAACAGCTGTCGGGTGATTCTCAGTGTTTGTTTGCTATTGTACAACCCTCTGCGTACTTTACTGCAGGCAATTCGAAATTTTTATACTTGCCAACTGTTATGTTGGCTATAATTATTGAAGAATCGACTATGTAACTGCTTTACATACCTGTCGGCAAAGTTGCTTACATTTACGTACGTGAACGCTCATTCACGAGTCGACACTAGATGTCGAAAACTTATTGTTTAAATAATGTGATCCCTCCAGTAGGGCATATAGTCGACCGCACGCGTTTGTACCAATAGTGAACTTACACTCAAGTTCGCTCACTCCTGAAGAGTCCCAAAAGGACGAAACAGCTGTCGGGTGATTCTCAGTGTTTGTTTGCTATTGTACAACCTCTTGCGTACTTTACTGCAGGCAATACCCGGAAATTTTTATGCTTGCCAACTGTTATGTTGGCTATAATTATTGAAGGATCGACTATGTAACTCCTTTACATACCTGTCGGCAAAGATGCTTATATATAATATATTTACAGCCAGTCTTACGGTCCTACAGATGTCGGTAAGTGAGAAAATTATGGTCGGTAACTTCGTTCATGTCATAGCACCGTATTCGTGGTAATTTATCTAATGTATATAGCTTCATAGTACAGTGATATTTAGAGTTTGTATATAAATTCATAATGTTTCTTGTCTTGCTCAACAGAGTTAGCTGCAACAGTTTCAAAGTAATTGTTGAGAATGAATATCGATCGTTACTGGATTTTAAATCAAATAACTACTGAGTTTTAAAAATAACTAGATAATGCAGAGTCGGGAAACGAAAACGTAGGAAAACTTTTCCAAGCATTTTTTTGCTATAACTTTTTTATTTTCATAGCGTTTTTTTAACAAATTCCAAGCAATTTAATTTTATCACACATTTCAGCGGTTCAATAATTTGTTTAGCTGAACCCGTTAATGCTGCTTTAAGATGTTGAAATTTTTGCACATTACTTAGATTTAAATTACTGTAAATTAGAGATTTAAAACTATCAAGAAAGCCACACCATCTCTCATATGCGATCCAGAAAAATCAGGTAATTTGATTTCAGGTAAAATGATTTCCTTATTATTTGTTGAATTTACAACCGATGCCGATGAAGAACGTATATCTCGAACTGTGTTTGAGATTAGACTGGTCTGTAACAATTATCTTGCCTGCGCTACCAAACTCATAATATTTATTATCAAAATCGTCACATTCATTGACTTGCGCTTCAGAGGAATCAATTAACTCAATATCCACCTGTACCTGCAAGAAATTGTCAAACAATGCTTCTGTTTTTTCTAAACGTACTTGCAACTCGTCTATTTTTTTGCAATCAAACTACGTTGAATAATCGTTTTGTCAGACAAAATTGAAAACAATAATGAAATAAATAAAAAGATCTTACAGGAATGAAACACCCGGGACACCCTATTTCGCGATCCGCTGTCTTAGCGGCTGAAATGATAGGTATTATTCGTGCCCGTTGCCTGCTACTCCCTGATGCTATTGAATAATATTTGCATTTTGCTATTTATGCCTATATAGCTCTCCCAACGTCTTAATATCCGGCTTGAAGGACCAAAATGTTTATTGTTTCCTTTTTTATATATATACAGAAATATCGAACTTAAAAGTGAACTGTATTTCTTATATATAATTTTTTACATTATTTAATTTATGATATTAATCAAAATATGGTTTATATAACAACCGACATTTTTATATATCAACAATTAAATCTAAACTTCAAAATTCTAACAGCGTACTAATTTAAGATTGGTGATTAAGGAAACTCGACGTACACACGTCACTTACACACAGTTACTTAAAAACTAGAATTGAACTCGGATTAATAAGGTACGTAGCTCCCGCTAACCCCCAAAAGTTCTTTTGTTTCAGCTTCATCTACTTTATTGAGAGCGCCACAGCTCTGATAGAGTTAGTGAAAACAAAACCAAACGTCGATGGCCACCCAAATAACAATTTGCTTATATACTAGGGATTCAAACCGTTTAATGTCACATGTACGTAGGCTCCACACGCATGCAAAAATGAATAGGTTTCTTAAACAATAAACTTAACTGTGTACTGATGCATGCAGTTTTGATAAGGAAAGTTCTTGCTAACGACATCAGTTGATAGCTATTAGAAAATCGGTAGCCATAGGATTTCTCTGAGGAGGACGAGACGACGAAGCTCGAAAAGCAGATAATTTCCTTCGAAACAGCAGGAACCCAGCATGGGCGATCCTCAACCGGTGGAGTATAATCGGCCGTTGCAGTTTCGAGGTCAGCGACACCATGGTAGTTGGCACGTTTTTATAGCAAAGTATGAGTATACGCAGCGGCATCAGCATGTGTTCAAAACGTTTGGCTAAGGCAAACAATAAATTTACTCACTATTATAACGAGTCGAAACCGTCATCTTACATCCTTTATTTGGATGCTACGAATTTATATGGCCACTCCATGCGACGTAAATTGCCTACGGGAGAATTTCGATGGTTAGCGGATGCCGAAATTCAACAGTTATCGATTTGCAATCTTGATGAAGAATCAGACGTGAGATACGTATTTGAAGTAGATCTTCAGCATCCGAAAGAACTGCACGAATACCATAATTGTTTACCGTTTTGTCTAGAAGAAATGTTTCCTCCAAATGGAAAATTTAAGAAGTTAGTTCCAAATTTATACGACAAAAGGAAATATATAATACAGTAAGTTAATCTAAAGCAATGCCTCGACCACGGTTTAAAACTTTTACACGTTCATAGAGCGTTACAATTTAAACAGTCAAATTGCCTAAAACAATATATAGATTTTAATACGAACAAACGCAACAATGCTAGTAACGAATTCGAAAAAAATCATTACATGTTGATGAACAACATGGTTTTCGGTAAAACAATAAAAAATGTCAAAAATAGAGTAGACATCAGATTGGTGACGCATTGGGAATCGTATTATAGAAGAACCGGAGTTGAAGCACTTGTAGCGAAACCTAATTTTAAATCGAGTAAAATATTTTGCGATAATTTGGTGGCCGTAGAAATTAGAAGTTCGATATAATAAGTCTCTGTTTGTAGGATTCGCAATTTTAAAATTGTCAAAAACCGTCATGTACGAATTTTTTTATGATTATTTAAAGCGTAAATATTACAATAATGTCGAATTGCTATATACGGATACCGATTCGTTGATTTTAGAAATAAAATCGGAGAACGTGTACGAAGATATGAAAAACGACATAGATAGATTCGATACATCTAATTATCATATCGATAATATTCATGACATTCCTCGCGGAACACCGATGTTGGGAAGAATGAAAGATGAATACGCCGGAAACGTGATTGCATTGTTTTTAGGAACTGGAGCAAAAGCGTATTGTATACAATTATTGTCGAATATAATAAAAAAGGCCAAAGGTGTAAAGCAATACGTTGTAACCAAACATGTAACTTTAAACGATTATAAACGAGTAGTGACGGAAGGAAAATCTGTATATAAAAAAATGTATGTTTTTCGATCACATTTTCATACAATCTGTACAGAATTAAAAAATAAGATTGCACTTTCTGCCCAAGACAACAAACGTTACATTATGGAAAACGGTTTTCACACGTTGGCTTGGGAACACAAAACGATTGACGACTTGGCAAAAGAATACGAAATAAATAAACGTCTAGGCAATTTAATAAACGTTTTTAACAATGATTAATTGTAGATTTCTTTATAATTAAATTATTCACTTAGATTAATTATTTATGTTACGTATCGTTTGTATATATGTCGTCCGTTAACGTCAAAACGTACGTCAATTTTCTTCAGAGTTTTTTCGTGTGTATTTTTAAGGGGTTTTTGGTGCAAATATAAAATAGGAAGGTGATCAGTATCTTACAGTACTCCATGGGCAACAAGAAAAACATGTTGTTCGTGAGAATCACCACTTTGGTTTCCGGAATTAAACGTCAAAAGGTACGTCATTTTTCTTTAGAGTTTTTTTTCTCGTGTGTGTTTTTTTAGGGGTTTTGGTGCAAATATAAAATATGGAAAGTGATCAGTATCTTACAGTTCTCCATGGACAACAAGAAAAACATGTTGTTCCTGAAAATCACCACTTTGGTTTCCGGACCTGGTCATCAAGACCCTTCCAGATAATTAGGAAAAAATGTACAACACAATTACATTACACATTTAATTAATATTATTACATGTGAATACTAGGGTGGGTAAGGGTTGGCATGTTTAGGTTTTAGTGGTTTTCCTAAACCTTGAAGTAAATGCTTTGCTAAGACGAACCAATCCACAATTGCACACGGTTTCGTCACCACACTGTACAGGTTTATACTAATTTTCTGGGGCACCATACATAACACTTACATCACAATACAATATTTAAAATGTACCATAAGATTAAATTAAATAAATATGTAATTAAATTGTATATATCACGTATGTAAATAAAAATATATGTACTTATAATACGTTTGTTTTCGATATCCAACTGTTGTGTTTAGAATCGAGTCCCAACAATTTTACGTATACTCTGTTCTCTTTTTGTCGTAGAACGTTTTCTACTAAGTCACCGTCGGGATGTTTGACTTGTTGCAATTCTTTTTCATAAAATCCATCTAAAATATTGTCACCCGTACTATCTTTTAGTATATACGTCCTGGGATTAGAATTTTAAATTTTTGAAATGCGAAAGATTTCGTTGGTCCAATTTGGAATGTAATTTTTTGTAAAAGCGTGTCTACTTTTGCTAATCCAAACGCAATCACCTTCTCGAAATTTAGCTAAGGTAGGATCTGTAATTTTTATTATATTATAAATAGTTTTTAAAATACGCGAAACGTTTCTTTTTATTAACGTCTTGTAGTTTCATACCGATCGTTTTGTATTATAAAATTCCTTCCCGTTATCCGTTTGCAGGTTTTTAGGAATGTTATTCTTCTTGTCTAATAAAATTTGTTTCATGGCAGCGGTGACAGGATATATTTTTGAGAGGTAACGCCCAAGCGTATTTAGAAAATGCGATTATTGTCACTAATATGTATTTATATTCTTGGTTTTGTTTAGCATACGGTATAATTTCTACCAAATTGGCTTGAAACAAATCCATCAAACCTTTAATTATAGTTCGTCTTCGGAAAATTTTTTTTCTTATCGGTGCGTGAAGTTCGTCAAAGACTTCTCGTTTAATTGTTGACATGATCAACGGATATTATCAGAGCGTTTTTCCGGGGAGCACTAAAATATTTTTAAATTATACTAATATTAACGACAACCATCATTCCTCAAATGTGAAAATAACGGGAACTTTAAGATAAAAAGTTAGTTTTGGTAGTTCCGAACTTGAATTTTCGATTTGCACATAGATCGTCCGTCATTTTCAAATTTTTTCGAACGATCGTTTTGTCATCGTACCTTTATTATTATTATATATATATATATATTCCGATCCAACTTGTAGATCGCCAATGGGTGGAGGTATTTCTAAAAACGTAATTACAGCGGATTGCATCATAAAAATGTAACAATTTCAACCGCCTTTAAAATCACAAATTCGTCAGTTAATCGTCTTTCTGTGCTTAAATCCAGTATAGTTTTAGAGTATAAAGTGCTTTGTTTTTGTGGTTGTTTGCATTGTACGATGCCTTCAAGGTTTTCTTAAACTTCCTACTTAAGATTTTGAAAATATTTTTTTAACATTGTAACATATCCGTTTATAGTTTCTTTTTCTATGACATCTTTATTTAAGCGTTTTAAAATAAAGTTACTGTGAACGTCGTTACCAAATTTATCTACAATAATTTTTCCGTGTACGTAATTAGAAAATTTATTTAGAGGCATGCTGACTACGACAGCAACTAAATCAAATTGAGCAAATATTTGTTGAAACAAAGTATTTATAATATAAGAAACGAGATTAATAGTAAAAAATAACGTATTTAACAAATTCTGCTTCACGCAATTCCTCCAAAATGGCAATGATTTCATTATCGTGACCCGTATAACCGGCGACTTTAGAAGCAACTAATAGTTTTTTTACCAATTCTTTGGGATCGTCCCAATATCGATAATCCGTAACGTTAGATAAAACTTGTTTAAACGTTGATTTTTCTTGTGGTCGTAGTCGTGATTCCAATCCACCACCGCTTTTCCCACGTTTTGCCCACCATACGTTAGGTTTCTTTCCGTTCAAGGTGGGTTTAATAATGTTAACGTATTTATATCCTTTGCTGGCGGATATCTGCTTAAGAGGATCGTAAATAACTTTATAAGGATTGGTACGTCGCCAAATGTCTTGATATTGACGTGTGTCATTAATAGTAAATTGTCCCGGTTCTTTTTGTAAACCGTCGATGACTATATTTCGTCTGTCTATGCTAAATTCACTGTTTCTTATAAACAAGTTTTTGTCATCTTCGCGAATTCCGTATTTACTGTCAAAATTATTATCTATGTCGGCTTTCAATTCCGTCAAATAAGTTCTAGGCAAAACTTGAAACTGATTTAAGACCGATTGAACGGCGGGACTGGCTAATTCTTCTTCTATTTCTTGTCGAAACAATCTTATTTGATTTTTTTGCACCATCGTATGCCATAGATGTTAGATCCGTGGTATAGTGTAATTCTTCATTAGTTTCGTAAGCGGTAGGTGTATTTGTTGTTTTTTCTCCCATATTATCTATCGTAGGATTGCAAAGAAACACTTCTTTGTCCGTTTTTTTGTACGACCTAGCTTTCGGAGTAGACCTTAATATTTGATAAGACATTGCGAACGAACGAGGAGATTTTATAAGTTTTTTCGAGAACGGACGTTTCTTTTTCTTAATTTGAAAACTTCGAATATGAGGATAAAATGAAGTCTAACGTCTTTTTTTATACGAAAAGATGAATCTGCAGGAAAAGTGTAATAATCGTTGGTTTGTATTTCGTCGTCGTCATCTTCTACTTTAATATCTATAGGTTCTACTTTAACGTCGGTCGAAGGTACGACAACATCCAGTTTTGTTTCTATCTTTTTAAGTGGTTCGGTAATAGAAGCGTATGCAGCGTCAAAATGTAATTTGCTTTTTTTGATGTCTCCTTTTAAAGTTCAAATTTTTTGTCGCAAATCTTCGCGAGCGTTTATCAAGTCTTCGGCGGATTTTTTATTCATGTTTACACTCGACCAATAACTATACTCGCGGAGTAATAAACCTGTCAGAATTATCGAATCTCCCGTATTGTAGTGGCGTAGGTACCTGATACGTTTGGAAAATCATATTTTTAGTAGGTAAATATATTATAATAGTAAAATCTACCTTGATATGAATTATTATGTGGTTTCTTTTATTGTTTCAATCCTTACTTTGTGGAATCTACAAATTTTACTTCTACGTATTATATACCATTATTTTTGTATCTTGGTATAATACCCACATCTACGGCTATGGTTCTCGTTTCGTCAGTACCTGGGCTGATGGCAACGTGTTTACACAGATTAAACTATTGTTCTCAGACCCTAGATGGGTCGACATGCTGCAAGAGCGGCACAATGATCGGTTAGAATTTATTGGTTTTTACTTAACCGTAGAAGTACCGCTTTCACAAGAAAATCAAGAATTATTTCAAGCAATTATGATTTATTACTCCGCGCCAATAGTATACAGACGTTACGTACTTGTTGTATTGAAAGCGCGAAAGATACTGAACAATGAATTATTGCCGACGTAAATTTATAAATTTCTAATAACGTATAAACGTATCTAAACCTTTTCGATATCGACCGTCGTTTTTTGAGCAATCGAGATCTATCACCACCATGTCATAAGGAGCCTTCCAACAAAGGTTACAAAGTTTTTTAAACTCGTCAAACGTCATGTCGTTTGCGATATGATCGTCGTAAATGTGTTTTAAATTTGTTAAATCTTTCTTAAACAAATTTAATAAGTTGCAATTGTCGCGTACTAATTGCTTAGGTACAGCACTATAACTTTGACACAAATAAAAACAATCAATATTTTTATGTCTACCGTAAGAAAAATACTCCTTTATCACGTTGTGACTTGTGCAACATAATATTTCGAAATGTTCGAAGGCGGTGTAAACGCCTCGATGTTGCAGCTTTCGGAATAATTGCATTCATCTACGGTTTCAATTAAACGTCTAAGAAAATCGTATTTCGTTTAATACAAAGAATTTGAACAAACATACAAATTTAAAAACGCAATCCGTTGGGCAAAAGCAAATAAAATAGCATAACGTTTGTTTTTTCACAACCGGAAGGTCCAATAATTAATGTTCTTTTACATACACCCCCAAATAGCGCACTATGCCGAGTAAACTTATTCTCGGCACTTTCAACAAAGTTTTTAATCGGTAACGATAACGGTTGACATACAAATTTCATTTTCTTTAAATCGTAAAAATGTAGGTGCGTTCAAATTTTATATTTTTCTATTACACCACGTCAAATGGCACAACAATTTTATATGTTAGTAGAAAGAGTAAAAGTCGTATGCGCTCGATATACATTTATTTAAACATAGCCAAAAATATCTACAATATAGCATATATGTAACTATGGAAAAATATCTACAATATAATAGTCTACCCAACGTAGACAAAACGGTGTAGTCGTTTTTATTGTCGATCGTTGTAATTTATAGCTATTGGTACAATGTATGACGTCAAGAGGTAAACATTGTGCAGCTTATGGCGGCACTGGTGAGAGCTCACGTGTACCACGTACAATAGCACATTAAATCTGTACAACACTGTTCGTTACCTCTCTATTAAACAAAGACAAAGTTTCGAAAAAAGTATTTTAATTAGACGGTGTAGCAGCTTTGATCATTGAAGACGGGGTTAGCGACGGCCAAAAATTATAGTACATTTTTTGTACATCGCCAACACCGTTTCCAACAACCATGTTTGACGGAGAAGATGGCTAAAGGAAAGGAACACCAACTGCAGCGCTTATTTAACCAACAGAAAACCACCAAAATTGCACCAAAAACAAAAACTCGGACACGTGTTTCAACAGCTAAGCTGTCATCATCAGCGATACCGAAACGTTGGAAACACGTCTCCGAGTAAAGTTTTTGGTGCAGTTTTTGCGGTTTTCTGTTGGTTTGGAGAAGATGACGTTAAAGATGGGAAAAACTTATAATACGAGACGGTGTGGCAGCTTTGATCATTGAAGATGGTGGTAGCGATGGCCACAATTTATATTACAATTTTGTACATCGGCAACATCATTTCCAACAACTATGTTTGACGGAGAAGATGGCGTTGGAGATGGCAAAAACTTGTTGACGAGACGGTGTGGCACCTTGAATCAATGAAGACGAAATGGGGGATGGCCAAAATTTATAGTATTAATTTTGTTCATCGCCAACGCCGCTTCCAACAACCATGTTTGACGGAGCAGATAGCTTTTAAAAAAAAATTTTTTAAAAGTCTTATCGGCGTTGACGAGACGGTTTTGATCAATGATGAAAGGATAGGAGATAGACAAAAATTATAGTACAACTTTGTTCATTGCCAACACCGCTTTCAAAAACCATGTTTGATGGTAAAGAGTATCGATAAGTATCGGGTACACTCTACGGGGTCAATACATCATCTACAATATAACCTGCCTGTACACAAGACGGTGTTGTAGTTTTGATCGTCGATCTGTAACCCCAACAAGGTATAAAATTATTGTACAAAACCAATTTCATACCTCAAGTTAGTACACTGCAGCACTCTCAATCGTACGAGCCAGATGTCGATTGTCTGATTATCACATTTAATGTAATCTATAATGAAATGAAGTTGATGATCTCTTAATTTCCTTCTATAAACCATAATCAAAATCATAACATTAACAGAAACGACAACACATAAAAACCACCCAACTTCATACCTCAACGATAGCCGCATTCTCCGAGTCATGCTGATTCTCATCATAACCGTTAATTAACGCCGCCACTTATAAACTGAAGTAACCGTTAAGAAGGATTTGTTTGATTAATAATTTTTTCAATTTTGGTTAGTTGCTGGCGATTGGTATTGCTTAAACCATCAAACGTCACCACTAACGAAACTAAATTATTAGTGTAGCGATGACTGTTAGCCGATGACGTAATCTGTTTCAAAGTGGTGCAAGATTGTCAATTGTTTATTAAGTTGGCAATCAAATTGGTTAATTATATCGTTAGTTTTATCAAGCAATTCCCGTTGAAAACCAGTTTAAATTGCAGTATTTAAAAAAGTGTCAAAGCACCAAGTTGTAGGAACGGGAAGTAGAAGAAATAGAAGGGTGAACTGAAGTAGATGTCAATGGACTAAAAGCAGTAGCAGAAACGAGAGCAGAAGTAGATGCTGAAGGATGAAACCAGTAGCAGAAACATTCCAGAATTATTAGCGGCGGCAACGGCAACGGGAATCGATGAGTAACCAGGCAACTCCAGCATTTGCGATACCTGCATCAAGTCGAAAGGTTAAACGATTTTGATCTAACCTAACTTATTTTAGGTTAAACAATTTTATTTAACCTAACCTACTTTAGGTTTAACGATTTAGATCTAACCTCTAAATTATCTTTCGTTATATTTCGTGTATTAGACGACAAAATGGCAAGTTCTTTATATTATAACGTGCATACACCAGCCAATTTTTTCGTGGTCGATATTCAAGGTTTTAAAGTGAGAAATGACGAATTTATGCCAAAAGAATTAGCTACGACAAATTCATTACATCGGGTGAGTCATTTAGTTTTTAAACCTAGTTTAAGTTACGGATCTCTAACGGGAAAATATCGTACAACGGTTAAATGGGTTACGTCTAACTATCACTGCATCGATTGGAACACGGGATACGTGCCCGCTACAGATATGGATACTATCATCACGTAAGTGTGGTGTACGTTAAGGGAAAAGAAAAAGCTAAGTTTATTTGTAATATTTTGAGAGCACCGATCGTGGTTGCAGAATTGGACAAGAACGTATGAAGGTGCGACGTGATTATCCCTATTGCATTTTCATAAGAAAGATAAAGCGTGTATGCGCCTTTGACAAACGTCGGCGTTCTATTTCGTTTCGCAAAAGATGAGTACAAAAAATTGACTGTTAATTACGATTTCAAAGTAAATGTCGACGCAAACGGTTTTACCGATGGTAGTAACACATCAACTCAAGTGGTGAACGAAAGTACTACCAAAGAGTCGACTACTATTAGCAGTAACAACGAAAATAACAATCAAACTAACGCAACAACCGACTTCATCAAATTTAATGAAGAAGAGTCGACCAATATCGAGGACAGTAACAAAAACTCGTCTAACCTAACCTATTTTAGGTTACATCTTACTTGCCTATTTTGGGTTAAACGATCCAACCTAACTTATTTTAGGTTACATGTCATTTACCTATATTAGGTCAAACTATTTCGATTTAACCTACCTATAGGTTAATTGATTTTGATCTAACCTAACTTAATTTAGGTATCACCGAGCGTACGACATATCAACATTCAATAATCGACCACAACATTTATTTTTTTTTTTTTTTAAAAATTTATTTTTTTTTTATTTTTTTATTTTTTTTTTTTTTATTTTTTTTTTTTTTTTAGTTTTAAATATTATTTTTTTATAAAATAACAAAAAATTTATTATAAATTTTTAATAAAAATATATATTAAATATTAATATTTTAAATTTTTAAATAAATTTTTTTTTTTAATTTTTTTTTTTTTTTTAATTTTTTTTTTTTTTTTTTTTAAATTTTTTATATTTTTTTAGTATCTATATAAGTTTAATATTTGAATTTAATATTCAATTAAAAAAAAAAAATTTGTTTTTTTTTTTATTTTTTTTTTCTTTCAAATTTTAATTTTTTACATTACTTTTTGTTATTTAAATTTGTAACATAACAAATTTATATAAAATTCCATCAAATAATATAAATAACACCGTGCAACAAATTTCAAAGTTTGGATTGTTTATGTGCTTTTTATGTATGGATTTGCTCCTTTTGATTTAATTTAGTGATCTGTACTAATTTTATGACCCCACATATTCGATTTCGAAAGTTGAAATTTCCTGTCGTCATACCTTATTTAAAATAAATATTGTTCTCCAGTTCCTTGAATAATAGAGGACTAGGGATGGATGAAGACATTATTCATTTTATAATAGAAATAAATGATCTCAAATAAGTTTATTTCATACATATCGAATTTCAAATTTTCAAAAATGTGTGCTAGATCTATTTTTCCTCTTGTGAATACAAGTGTTTTCACGCACCAATCCCCACACGTAATCACCCATCATCGACGTATTCCATTTGCCTTCATATCGTTTTTCCATGAGCTGAATATCCTGGTGGAATCTCTCACCATGTTCTTCGCTTACGGCGCCCAAGTTATCGCGAAAGAAATCCAGATGCGCGTGCAAGAAATGCATCTTGATTGACATGCGACATCCCATGATTCTAAAATTCTCGATCATATTTTCTATGTTTTCTTTAAAGTCATTGCTTCTTTCATTTCCAAGAAAACCTTTTACTATCTTTCTAAAATAGTGCCAAGCAGCCTTTTCGTTATTGGAGAATTTTGATTCAAGTGCAGTAGATTCCAACATTTTCTTCACTTGAGGGCCAGTGAAAATGCCTCCCTCGGCTTTTGCAGCAGACAGTTTTGGGAACATTGACCTGATATGAAGGAAGGCATTGGAATTCTTATCCAACGTTTTAACAAATTACTTCACAAGGCCTAACTTTATATGAAGCGGAGGCAAGAGGATTTTATTTCTATCAACAAGTGCAGGATGACGAACAATGTTCTGTCCAGGAATCAAATATTGCCTGGCCGGCCAATCACGTTTCACGTAGTGTTTTTTGTCAGCTCGACTATCCCAAAAACATAAGAAGCAGGAGTACTTTGTATATCCGCCTTGAAGTCCCAAGAGAAATGCAAGCATTTTAAAATCACCGCAGACATCCCAATTGTATCGAGCATATATTGAATCTTTTCAAGCAGCGTTTTCACGTTGAAGTAGTCCTCTTTCAGTAGGACCGAGTGACCGACAGGAATCGAATACATTGCCGTTATGAAGAAGAACCGCTTTTAGACTTTTCGTGGAACTGTCGATAAACAGACGCCATTCAGACGGCTCATGTGGTACACCAATTTTGTCGAAAAGTCCGGATACATCACTGCAGTAGCACATACGCATTTCCTCATCCATAGCATAATATCCAAAATAATGTTGATGCCTTTTTCTATAAAGTGAAGTTCGGCAGTTTGGTTGCAATAAATTCCATTGTCTCAAGCGAGATCCAAGAATTTCTGCTTTTTCCTTTGGCAAATTCAAATCTCTTACTAAATCGTTGAGGTCATCTTGATTCAAAAAGTGTGGTTCTCCCTCGGGCACATACGATTCATCCCCCGATGTTTCAAATTCAGCTCCCTCAGAAGAGACGGTGGAAAGCATTTGAGGTGAAGGTGGAACAGAAAGTGTTGCTGAATGAGGAATCGGTGCGCTTGTTGAAGGAAGATCGGGATATCTAATTTTGAAGCGATCTTGGGGTTTTTTGTACAGTGAAACATCGACTATACAGAAATAGCAATCTGTATGATGATCTCGGGGTTCTCTCCATTTTCGTGGTATTCTAAAAGGCATCTTTCGACCAGAGCCGCGGTACCAACTTTCAAGTGTGGATCTGCAACTTCCGCAAACAACATGTGGAGCCCATTTAACATCTTGGTTGGACACCCGCGTTCCAAAATAGGCTTCATAAGCACTAGTTAACTTTGTGTTTTTTCCAATTTTATGTTTTACTTGTTTTGGAGCAATATAACATCTGTACACATAACAGAAGTCGTCACTAGAACGTTTACAATTACGCATTCTTGATCAAATTCTTGATAATACTGATTCAGGTGAAAACGTGTCAAAATGTGACAGCTGTGAAAAACAATTGCCACATACTTGGTTTTGTACGCAAACTACGTGATTTGACGCAAAAATACATATATAAACAGAATCTTTGTTACATAGTGTAATTCAAGAAAAACTTATTTCCAGCGGAGTCCTTCAGAAGCACACATCTTTGTAAGGAGGGTCTAAGCTTACGTATCTTCAATAAAAAGTTGGAATCGTACATAGTTTATGCAAATATCATGTTACTGTATAATATCCTATTTAGCCGATTTTTACCATTTCTTTACAAGAATACCATTCAATCGATCAAAAAGATATATCGAGTAATTCACTTTTGTTAATGAAGTATAAAATCTTCTATTGTCGATATACAGGTAAATGTTTAGCAAGGATTTGACGTATGATCTCACTCTATAAATAGAACGAAAACCTTAATTAATCTTTTGAATATTTTTGCTGGACATTTACCTAACACCCTGTACAAGATTGATTTTTTAACTACTGTTTCCCATAGTTCAGTTGATTATAAAACTAGACCTGGCAATAAGTTAATTACTAATTATTAGACTGTTGGATAAAAACGAAATAAACAATTTACTGCGTTTGAGCTTACTCGCATTTTTAAGCACTAACGAAGCACTAACAGATCGCCTTATTTAGAGATTTAAAAAAAAAACATTGTTTGGTGTGGTTTAATAACATCAAAATAAATATTGTGACAGTATTTAGCATGTTCGCACTTTCGAGCACTAACTAGTTAACCAATTTCATTAATTAATTTGAGATTTGGAAAAAAATTTTTCTAAGTGCGAAGTTAGGAAGAAAAAAGACGGTTCGATAAAATCGAAATAAACAATCTGCTACTCTTGAGTATGCTTGTACTTTTCAACACTCATTGCAGGCAACTTTTGAAGATAAGTGTGTTTAATGATTTGCTAGCTTCACGGATGTGTATAATAGGTGTGAGTTGTTTTTTCAATAACGTATTTGTCAGGAAAACATTTTTTTACCGGTGGCCGAAAAGTGAAAAGTGGCGGAGAAAAAATCGAATTTCGCAGTCAAAAAATGTGAGATGTACTGACGTTTGAAGAAAAATTTTTCTGAAATTGTGTATCGTTTTTATTAACATACATTGCGACACAAATTTAAAGCTAACGTTTTTTTAAAGAATGACTCCTTTAATTTTTTACAATTTTAAAATTTTGTTAAGTTATTTATTATTACAACACACTTTAAGATACAGTATTTGTTGTGCTAATGTGCGGCTTTATTTATTATTATGCATTATATATTAAAATATTGAAATAGTTACGAGACTTATACAACAAGTGCTAAAGTAGGTGTTTTTAACCGTGTTGAATACTCAATTCTTTGTACAATCAAACGTTTCACACTTTTTTGAAATTGTTATATTTATGTTGGAAATGAACTAGTTTGTTAACACATACTAATTTAAATCTGGCGACACTGATAACATTTTTGTTCCCCATTTTCTGAAACAAAATTCGAAAATTGTAACCAAAATAAATAAAATCGTTTTGATTTGGTGTTTATATTTTAATAAGTAGAGTAACAATTGTTATCAAAGTTGCGTTACTAAAATTGAAAATAAGATTTTATGCGACTTTAAAGACAGAATAGAAAACCAGGTGCACATTATTTTTTAATGTCACGAAAATGACGTAATTGTTTTATGCTAATAGGATTTTTTAACAGAATTTCAAAAACAAACACAAATGCTGAAACTATTAAACCTACGACTAAAAACATGATAACCACGTAAAACTGGTCAAAAGTTAGAGCTGCTGGCGTACGTTCAGAAACAGTTTTTGATTCATGATATTCTAATCTCTTTCCAAAATCATAAGTTATTCCAGATTCAAAAATTATGTACGTAATTTTTTTAATAGATGCTGTTAAGTAACTACGTTTCAACGAACTAAAAGTGTAATCAAAACTTCCAGTAACGGAATTATCTTCAATGATATGCGATACTTCAAAAAACGTAGTGTTTAAATAATCTTCGTTACCTACAAAAAAAGCTGCACATTGCCCTTTTTGTATACAATAAAAATATTCGTCAACAAACAGAATTTCATCAACGACTTCTATTAACTTGTATATTTTTTGGTAGCCATGGTCATATCGTACATTTTCGTTAGAAAATATTGTTTCGCTTAGTTTACTATTTATAATAATAGGAAGTTTTGATTCAGAAAGATCTTTTAAATTTTGTATGCCACGCTCATACTTAGGAACTGTTAATGATTGCAACATTTTTGAAGTAAACAATGTTTGTATGTGAATACAGTATATAATATAAATAATTACAAGAAATCGGACTGCACGAAGCGGCGGAATTTTATAAACTGATCCAAATAAAGTGGCTTGCCAAATATTTATCAAAATAAGTGTGAAATCGCTCTTACTACCTACGCATCCATTTTTGAATTTCAATATTAACCACCAAGTCAACGCTGTAATCAAAAAGCAAAGTAATATACAACACCACACAATTTCTTGAAAAATGGTTGTTATTACTTTAAACGCTGGCATTTGTTTAGGTTGTGGAACGGTCCAAATTGCCGTTTCGCTGTAAATCACAGGACTGATATCATAGAAATTGGGGTCAAGAAACCTCACAAAACTAAGTTTTATTTCTATATTATCATATTGTGCTTCTCCAGCAATATTTTTGATAGTGAAATTCAGACGAGAAGCTATCAAACTTATGTAAAACTGAGATTTAACATAACCTAATTGTCTTTTCTCTACGATCGCATATTCAGTATTAAATGGAATTTCACAATTTGTATATTTTCTTAAAACTGGAGGAAATGTGATTGTAAACTTTGATTTGCAGTTTTGTTCGTTTATCAGTGCTGTAGCTTTTCCACAGTCGTTAGAAATTTCTTGTGGATTACCTGTGTACAGTCGCAAAGAAGTATTGCTTTCATTAGAACTGTAAACCAATACAACCACATGCATTATTTTCCTGTCCCAGAACTCCAAAAAGATTTTTGAAATGTCTTCCTTTGTTTGATTTGCTGTTATTATAAGAATTTTTGTATTTACAGAAATGCGGTATACATTATTCATAATGTTGTGGATAGTCATACCTGTTAAATCATTCACATAAAATATTATTCCCATTTTGAAGTAGGCGGTAATGTTTACATCTATGTAGTATCCATTACCAGTCATTCGTAACCGGGAATTTCTAATACAGTTTGGTAAAAAGTAAGTATGATCATTGAAAGTTATGAATGTCAAAGAAGCGTCTTCGTCAAATAAAGCTTCTGATACATCACAAACGCATTCATCTAACTCGTCATTATTTTTTTCTTTAAACTTGATTTCACAAACACTCTTTAAAACTACAAACTGACACAATAATATAAATTTGTAGATCATTTCCGCTGACGACGGCAAGGTGTATTATAACTCCGCTTTTTCGGTTGTACTAACAAAAACTGATCATAACTTTTGTATATAGATTATATTCAGTAAGGTACATATGTACGTATTTGTGTAAACCGAACAGTTATTTATCAATAAATCATTTCTAGAAGCTAAATTATTATTTACGATTGACAAATGACTTTTAAATTTGTTGATCTTGTACTTAAACAAAAATTATATACACCAGTCAACTAAAACAAATTAAAAGTCCTAATCAATATAAGGACAATTTATTACAATTTAGGTCAATTCTAAAATAGTTATAAATGCAGAATTCAACTAGCATAAAACAATAAAATTTGCAAATGTATTATGTTGCATCTTACTTTTCTACAACTAGTAAAGTCAGATTATGATTTGTCTTTAACCCCAGAAAAGTTTTAAGTCCTTGGCTTACCCCATTTGGTCCCACGAACATTTTTTTCTGAAGATTCTGCTAATACTTGTTTTTTGGGTAAATATTGTGTAAACTAAACGTACTGTTAAAGTTGTTAGTAGTGAATCAGTAAGAGTTCAATATCAAAATTTGTGATCAAGAACTCTTACAGCTTTTTGACGATCCCCATTGTGGTCATTAAATGCTGATGTACTTACAATTGATTATTCCAGTATGACGTCACGAAGTAAACAAATATGGCGGTATAGGACACCTACAAACTGACAGCCATAGATAATATAATACGGCTGACAGCTGTAGTGTTGTATACGCAAGTGTATACGTGTTTTATGGTAGGCTTACTTATCTTTGATGGTAGGAATTGCAAACTACTTTAAAATGCCATCGTTTTGTTGTGTTGTAAAGTGCGGGAGCCGTGGAGATCGCGATCGAGTATCATTTTGCGATTCCTGCAGCATTAAACTTTAGATTTTTGCAAGAAAAAAATGAACGTTCAAAACTTCGTAGGGAGAAGTGGTTGGTTGCTATAAAGCGGGAGGATTTAACAGAAAGCAAGTTAAAATATGCAAAAGTGTGCAGCAAACATTTTATTTCAGGTATGTTCTACAGTTTACTTTTCATAGATGCTACTTTATTGCAGCATTGTTGGTGAAATACTTCACAAATCATTGCAGCAGTAATAATTTCTTTAATGCATTTAATATTTTCAATTTCCATAAATGTTTTAGGAAAACCAGCTCTATTGGAAGATGTGGATAACCCAGATTGGGTTCCGTGCTTACTAATGGGTTATGATAGTGGACCACACTTAAAAAAGCCAGCTGATCTTGAACGAAAGCAACGTGTTAATTCACGGTATAAAAACAGAAATTACAAAGTGGTGCTGCTACAGAGGTATGATTATTAATGTAATGCAATTTACTGATCGAAGACAACATGAATGTTTGCGATGATTATAATATTTTCTTCTAGTCAGTGACGGCAGCGAGCATATTAATTATTGAGATTATTAATATATTTTAGTATAAGAGTTAGTTAACAAAATTTTTCTGTCGACCATGTGTTTAACACAATTTACATAATTTAGTTTAAATTCTAATTTTACGAATAAACTCACAATAACAGTAACACACAGTCTAGATTTGGATATAAACAAATAAAAGAAAAATCATTCATAAATAGGTGCTATTTGGTGCGTTCGACATTTGCAGCAGCTGTGGCAGCCACCATCTGTTATTTAATTGAACAATACAATGCAAAATCCATTTGCCAGATCTTGCAGCTAACTGCCGTTTTGCATGGAACATATGATCAGGAGTGATCGTCAGCTCTGATCATGCATGCCATTTAAATACATGGCATGTGGTTTATAGGTCCTAACAAGCAATCCTGATCGTACGTTCTATGCGAAACAGTACTAAGCCAAAAGATGTTTGCAGCGCCTGCATTTTTGTTTCCAGTGCGCTGCATGTATTGAATACAGCCATTAATGCATGGTTTTCAAAATCGGTTGACGACAAAATTTATTAAATTTGCTAATTTATTCAATTTTTAGGTATTGGAGGAATGTCCACTTACATCACAGTTCGAAAACCAAGAACAAAATAAAGGATGCCAAACAAGCCTAATCATGGAAGATATAGATCAACTACAAAAAGACTACAATTTCATGAATGAACAGTTCCATTCTCTACAGTTGAAAGTTGATAATTTTACTTTAGAAGGCTTTATTAATGATACCGGGAAAACTAAATATTATACTGGTTTAGAAAATTTTAAAGTATTTAATGTTTTACTTGAATCGCTAAACCCCTATTTGAAAAATCATCACAACAGTGTTCCTTTTCAACAGCTTCTTCTAACTTTTATGAAGCTTCGTCTAAATTTAGATTTTAAAGATTTAGCGTATAGGTTTAATGTAAGTCCAACAACCGCTTCTACGTATTTCCAAAATTGTATAGACGTCATGTATCTAGATTTAAAAGGTGCTGTATTTTGGCCAGATAGAGAAGTTTTAAAAAAAACATTACCAGCTTGCTTCAAAGAATCTTTTCACGATAAAACAACCATTATCATAGATTGTTTTGAAGTTTACATTGAAAAACCATCAAATTTATTAACAGCAGCACAATGCTGGTCAAATTATAAACACCACCACACTATAAAATTCTTAATAGGTATTACTCCTCAGGGTAGTATAGCTTATATCAGTGAAGCATGGGGTGGCCGAGCATCGGACAAACATGTAACCATAAATAGTTAGTTTTAAATCACTTGACACCAAATGATGTAATTTTAGCTGATCGAGGCTTTAAAATTAAAGATTATGTGGAAATATTCAGAGCACAAGTTTCCATTCCAGCCTTTACTAAAGGCAAAAATCAATTACATCCCATTGAAATTGAAGAAACCCGCTCGTTAGCCAATGTCAGAATTCACGTGGAAAGGGTTATTGGACTTATTAGAAACAAATATAGAATTTTACAAGACCAAATGCCAATTTCATTGGTATCATCGGGTTATGATATTTTCGTCATTGATAAAATTGTATGGGTCTGCTGTGCCTTAATCAATTTGTGCCCGTCGGTTGTGCCGCTATAATATTCACCATGATTCAGAAATATATGTATGTAATAGTGTTTTCCAATCGTTTCACCAGGTCGAACTGATTACATAGCAACTTTTTTGTTCTCCAGTTAGAATGCAAAACAGATATAGTGCACTCTTAGGTCGTCCTGGTGGAACAATTGGAAAACGCCGTAAATAAATGAAGACGTATCATGATGATACACTTGATGTATTAAAAATGGCTCATAGTATTTACTTGTATTTGTTTGATGTTTCATCGCTTATTGTAAAATGTACCTACTATTTTTTTTACTTATCACTATTTTTGTTGTTTTTATGGTTTAAAGAGCTTTACATGTGTTTATTTTTAAATAAAAGGCAACATCTTGAAATCAGTGGTTTTATTTCAATGGTGATATTTTTGCAATAAGATTTTCATATATTCTGAATAGGAATATCCCAAGTACATGTCAAATTATTGATGATTGCCTCCAGTGCCGTACAAGAGAAACTTATAGACGTTCTAAAATACAATAGATATTTAAGTATGGAAGTCTCTTAAAAGTACATATATTTTTGTCTATTTACCGCAAACATCACACAGCCATAACTGATTTGGCACGTCCAGAAGACCTAAACACTCCAAGTGATACCACTGTACTAAACAATTGTCATTTTCACATTGGATCATGGGTCTACCGTTGTCAGCACTCTTACAAATGCACCAACTTTCCACAACAGCTTTTTCCTCTTCACGGGTAAAGAAACGACCTAATAGTTCTGGCACAATGACATATTGATGAAAGTCCATTGCTTTCACAATTTCTTGCTGCCAAAATTCCATGTCTGGCAATATTCGTTGAATGAAAATTTCATTCGGATACCAAACCACAAAATCACAGTGTGCTGCACCCGTTAAGTGCATCTGCATTTGAATCTGATAATAATATGTGTGATCGATTTTTAAATATATATTGCCATCTTCTTTTTTTAAACATGTTGTTGAATGGGCTGCATACCGATCTAAAGGCATCGAATCATCCCTAAATAAATATGGGCATTTCACTTCTACTGTTCCAAGTCCACAACAACTACAGTTGATCATACAATCAGGTGAAGCTCCAAATTGTGGTAACTCGGGATTGACACATAACCCAACGGATGTTATTGTGAAGTCGGCATGTTCTGTTGACATGTGGTTCATATAGGCATTAACAGCAACTTGTTCATGTTTAATCCCCATGCAACTGCTTTCGCAGTAAATGCCATTTTAAGAGGGTAACAGATCGATTTAATAAGCGAAATAGATGGCTTTATTAAGGACGTTCTGCATGCAGCTTTGAATTTGGAGGCAGTTATCCTTCCTTCCCGCTGTTTAAACCATTGGCTACACTGGGACTGTTTTTCAGTCAATGTTTTAATTTTTGACAGTCTTCAAGGCTTATAGAAAAACTGTAGCCCTCGCCTAATTGTCTCAATTGTTCATAATCCAGGTTCAAGAATTTTCTTCATAAATATTGTAAATATTTATCAAATCCTCATTGATATTTGAACATTTGAAGCAAATGGCTCCACCACCCTCATTATAGCAGACGAACTGCAGGCGTCTTCAATACCTTGAAGTAGTGATTGCAAATCTACACCACGTACACTTTGGTTTCGTTTCTTCTCACATGATTTTCGTCCCCAATTCATCTCAGACACCCTTACCATTTCTACATTAGAAATGGATGGAACCATCCATTTTGATTTGACATCAGTGCAGGACATTGAAGTTTGATTTGCATACACATATTCCACGGCAAACAAGATGGCCCCAACATGACTGCATACTTCACTGGTCCCCGCCATACAAGTGCAGTGTGCTGACAAAACACTACCATCCAACTGGCAAATCACCCATACATTTAAGCTAGCAGCATTCATGCGCTGCGAGTGCTTTGTCTAAAAAAGCAGAATGTGTTTATAATTAACTCTAACTTTTTATTATTAATGTATTTACCTTTCCCACAACAACTATGCTGTCCTTAATTCGAATGGCACCACACTGTTGTACAAACCCAGCTTCAAAATATTTGAAAGCAGTTAAGCTTTTATATGCTTTCATTTGTTGTTT
The DNA here is from genome assembly GCA_030710515.1 of Abscondita cerata. NCBI lineage: Eukaryota > Metazoa > Arthropoda > Insecta > Coleoptera > Lampyridae > Abscondita > Abscondita cerata. The sequence goes on along the minus strand of JALBCR010002448.1, from coordinate 10,403 downwards.
GGTATAAAAGCTATGTGTTAGAACCAGATAACTTACAATGTCCATATTAGTTACTGGCGGATATGCTTTGGGAATATATTCTAAATCTTCCTTTTTAATGGTAAAGGGGTCCACACAATCAATCACTTGTAGTTTATTTAAATATCTGTCGGCAATATCTTTGTTTTCAACCACTAACTTATTAAAATAGTCGCTCATATTTAAATCACTCATGTTTCAATTCCGATAAAAACGTAATCACACGTGATTACAACACCTTATAAGCCATACACACACGTAAACAGCTGACGTTGCATGTCCTACGCCGCCATGTTGGCAGTGAAAACGGACACGTGTTCTGGAATGATCCATTGCTAGATGGCAATTTTGGGACCCCGCCCCCTATGAATGTTGATTTTGATTGGGTAATTAGAGTGTAATTGTACCATTGTGTGCAATATATATGCGTGTGAATCCAAGATGGCGATTATGGGACTTCGCCCCCATGGCTGTTGATTCTGATTGGTTAATTAGAGTGTAATTGCTACATTGTGGTCAATACATATGCATGTGATTAAAAGATGGCAATTTTGGGACTCCGTCCCTATGATGGTTGATTTTGATTGGATTGCCTACACCGTCGAAACAAGATGACAGTCGAAAAAAACATGGTCGTGATAGTTATCAAATTTGTCTTATAATATTAAACATTTTTCCATAGTTTTAGTTTAAATGTCAAGAAAAAACATCAAAACTTTGCTTATAAAACGTTACTCGAAGCGGATATTACTTTTTTTTAAATAATCATTTACCATTTAAAATAGCGTTACTTATAAAAATGTAATTAGTATTATGTGTATTGTTTAGGTTTATTTATTTTATCTTACTCTCTCTGTTGCACTAATTTCTCTCTCGTATCTAAATTAATATGGTGACATAAAGGTATAAGATATTTGTTTCAACTAGATATAACATAAAGATTGGTTAGTCAATAGCGGGAATGGGCAAATGCGCTAAAAAGAGAGAGAAATTTACGTTGAAAAAAGTGAAATTTATCTGTTGGAACACGATAGACCATCAGTTAAAAGCTATGCGAGTTCAAGAACACTGCTATTTGATATCCTTTTTATACAATATCTAAAAGAATAACGTTAATAGATATGTGTTTTTCTGTATGATTCAACATCGTCTTTTTTACAGTATGCAGTAAGCATCATAGAGATTCAAAATCTGCATACACCGGAAAGGTTATCTTATTTTTTTTAATTTTTCAAATTTTAAAATATTTCTAGATAGTCCGTTTCCAAACCATCAATTCGCAGTTCCCTTCGTGAGAAGTCGAACCCATATATGATTACAATCAAAATTCTTATGTTCATATAATTCACCTTCATTACTGAAGTATACAATAAAACAATCATCACAAGATACATATTATTTTCATGTTTTGATAATTGGGATTTTACAAACCTACATAAAGTTAAGTTGCTTTAACCTTGTATCGGTTTTTATTAAGCTATTTCGGTTTGGATTCAATTAAAGTGAGTATTGATAACGCCAGTAGTGTAGTAGAAATAGGTCGGCTAAATCTCTTGTCAATTGTTACCTTGCAGGATGCCAAAATCTATGTTACAACAGAGAGCCATCTATTAAGTTTTATAGCTTTCCTGTTCGCCTTTATAAACAATAAAGACATATGTATGAATACATAAAATTCGACGGTTAAAGTAAGTATACTGAGTAAGATGTTAATCAATTTTCAACGGCAAACTACACTATTTGAAATACATTTGTGTTTTATGATATTTTCCTAGATATAAATCTTCCAAGATTTATCACATAAACACTTCTCGCCAAAATGTTGTATTATTAATTAGAGGTTTTTTGCCCTCAATCGACTTAAGTTGTTTAATGTAAACTAAGATGGTGCCATTAGATATATCCTTTTACTTCATTTACTTTACATCAAAGCATAATTTGCACAATTTTAATGTCAAACTTAAGTATATTGTTTAGTTGATTAAACACTGACAGTAACTTTTCAACGTGTATTTTGCTGATATATTATTTAATGTTCGCCTATCGTAGTTGATGAGTGGTAACTTATGTGACATTTACCATATAAAACCCGCATTTTAGAAAAAATAAAATTTAGATTTTCATAGTTGAAGTTCCCACTACCTCGCCACCTTACAATATCCTCATACTAAAAAATTTTGAGCTAAATAAGTTTAAAAAATATATAATTGTGTCTAGTAACGGAACAATTCTTAACAGTGAACTCCTGATAGTAATTTATATTAATCGTAGCTTCCCAATTAATTATTGGGCCTTCCTATAGGAATTTGACTTTGGAAGATGGGTCATCAATCTATAACCATGGCCTTTTAGTTTGCAGACGTTTAAACCGAAAAGTTCGGACTTTATCAAGACATGTGAAACATAATGGTAAACTGGATGATAGCTCTTATCAGAAAATTCTGTAAGTATATACCTTAACATTAATACTAAATCTAGGTAGACTAAATACAATAAATTAACAAAAATAACGTCGTAATGATAAAAATACAAACGTTCTATTTAAACGAAGTAACATGTAAATGTAGCGAAACAAGTGTATATGAGAACCTAGCATAAATTTAACCTCCAACCTTTATTAGATAATATAATTTTGGGTATATTGATTAAGAGTGTTATCGAACAAGATGTTATCTAATGTATTAAAAACTATACAACAAACGGCAAAACCAGTTTATGTTTTGGCTATACCATTATGTAATAATATTCCGATCCACACTAATCAAAGATCTAGATCAGGACATATCAACAGGGAAGCGGTATAAAACCATTGTTCTTACTGTTCCTGATCTGTTTTGGGTGACTATCAGGTTTTGTCACCACGCTATACAGGTTTATGTTGATCTTCTGAAGCATCATACTAAGCAATTTAATCACAATACACTAATAAAGATGTGGCATACGAATACATAGATAATGCTTAGAGCTCTTAACGGATATCGATATATGCATCATTTTATTGAAGACAGAATTACTCAATGTGATAGACAGCAAACCCACTTCTTTTATCAACTATCTAAAAGGCAAAATCTCTATGAAGCATACTTATTTGCATTATCACCAATTAATTGTTCTCTAAGTTTAAATTTTTAATGCCAAAAACATTAAAACTTTGTATATAAACGTTACGACTTCCTGGTAGTTTGAGATTAACATCACCCCAGTTTACAATTCTTTTGTACAAAATATGAGCAAATATGTTTTGTTATTGTATATTAACGAGAGGTATTTTCTAATGATAAAAGACCCACGTGTCTGTTATAAAATGAAAACTTTTACACAGTAAATTTAATACTATTTAATAACAGATGTATAAACCAATAGCGCAATAACAAGAGAAATCATTTGGTACAATGTAATTTAGCCCGTTTGAACAAAAGAAGCTTTAACAAATTTGTAAAAAGTACTGTAATTCAACACATCACATTATTTTAAATTCTAAAATATCATTAATATAAGCGGGGGAGACCCTTTTTTTCCTGTAGGTTTATATTTAAACGCCTTAATTCTGCTTGTCTAGGACTTGCGCTCACACAAATTTTATTCCTTTTCTTACTTATTTGAAATAAATCACAATATGGTAGATGATGTACACATTTGTTTTGTAGAATTGCTGCGGTAAAATTACAGTCATATTTATAATTCCTGTTTAAATATCTGATTTTTACCGTTTCCATATTTTTAACGATTTGTATGAAACAAAGCGTTCGTGTATCTATTTATAAGAAAGATCGCAAATGTCCAACCCTTATTTGTCCGGTTTCTAACGCAAGTAGCAAACGGGGAATTGTCTGCCAAGCGTTGATCTACGCCACATGATTTTCTGATGATTAACAAAGACGCTGTGGATATAAATTAAAATTAAATAGATACAGTCAATTTTATAATATCCTCGCTATTAATTTTTCAAAGAATAGAAAGCACATTTTGATCTTTGATTTCTTTTATATTTTCATTCTTAACGAAGATTCAAACAAACTTTGATTTTTTTATAACCCTTCATTCAAGGCCGACCACATTCTTTTAGGCACACCCTTCAAGTAGCAAGAGAGATAAACCCATTTAACATCTGGCATACGGATAGTTACAATAGAACGCTGTCAATTACAATTAACATAATTGACATTCAATTTGAACACTTATTGCAAACAAAATAATTATATTTATATGCTAGTTGAATAAGTTTAAAAAATAATACACTCTTATGAGAAGCTTACATCATTTAGCAAGAGGTAAAATAATAATTAACTATAGATTTTTTTATTGACAAAAATTCAAATTGAGTATTAGCGCTTAATAAATTAATACACTCTTACGAGAAGCGGTGCCCTATCAAGACATGGTTTAATTATGATTTGTTTTAAATTTTTTTTATTGTGCGAAGTGTGTGAATTGAATAAGTTTAAAAAATAATACACTCTTATGAGAAGCACAAATCATTTAGCTAGTGGTAGACGTTTTTTAAACTAAAATTATTTTTAATTTTATTTTGTAAACATTTCCTAAACAAAATTTTGATTTGATAATTAATCGAGCTATGGTGTTTAATTAGCGATACCTTCAAATATATTCTTTAAAGAAAAAAATTAAGTAAGCAACGTAAATTACCTATTTTCAAAAACGTGCTTAGTGTAATGATTCATTCTACAGTCCTTCTATAAGATAACCCCTGCTGAGACTACCTTCTGTTGGAATTGTAAATGATAACCTTAAGCCCCTTCACAATGTGCAAACTTTTGTTTACAGAAATTGTGGTGTCCAAGTTTTAAATTTCATGAGTGTACTTACAATTACACTTTAATTACCCAATTAAAATCAACAGTCATAGGGAACGGGGTCCCAAAACGAGTGAGCGCAAGTCCTAGACAGGTAGAATATGGGCGCTTAAATATGAACCTACAGGCAAAAAAAAGGTCTTCCTGCTTACATTAATGATATTTTAGAATTTAAAATTATGGATGTGTTTAATGTAGTTGAATTACAGTACTTTTTACAAATTTGTTAAAGCATCTTTTTGTTCAAACGGGCTAAATTTCATCGTACTCAATGATTTATCTTGTTATTGCGCTATTGGTTTATAAATCTGTTATTAAATAGTATTAAATTTACTGTGTAAAAGTTTTTATGTTATAAGAGACACGTAGGTCTTTTATCATTAGAAAATACCCCACGTTAATATACAATAACAACAATATTCGCTCATGTTTTGTACAAAAAAATTGTAACCTGGGGTGATGTTAATCACAAACTACCAGAACGTTTGTATTTTTATCATTACGTCCTTATTTTTGTTAATTTGTTGAATTCAGTCCACCTAGATTTAGTATTAATATTAACGTATATACTTACAGAATTTTCTGATAAGAGCTGTCATCCAGTTTACCATTATTGTCTTGATAAAGTCCGAACTTTTCGGTTTAAACTTCTGCAAACTAAAAGGCCATGGTTATAGATTGATGGCCCATTTTCCAAAGTCAAACTCCTATAGAAAAGGCCCACAATTAATTGGGAAGCTACAATCAATATAAATTACTATTAGGAGTTCACTGTTAAGAATTGTTCCGTTACTAAACACAATTATATATTTTTTTAAACTTATTTAGCTCAAATTTTTTAGTATGAGGATATTGTAAGGTGACGAGGTAGTGGGAACTTCAACTATGAAAATCTAAATTTGTAATTTTTCCTAAAATGTGGTTTTATATGGTAATGTCACATAAGTTACCACTCATCAACTACGATAGGCGAACATTAATTAATATATCAGCAAAGTACACGTTGAAAAAGTTACTGTCAGTGTTTAATCAACTAAACAATATACTTAAGTTTGACATTAAAATTGTGCAAATTAGGCTTTGATGTGAAGTAAATGAAGTAAATAAGATATATCTATGGGCACCATCTTAGCTTACATTAAACAACTTAAGTCGATTGAGGGCAAAACCTCTAATTAATAATAAAAATTTTGGCGAGAAGTGTTTATGTGATAAATCTTGGAAGATTTATATCTAGGAAAATATCATAAAATACAAAATGTATTTCAAATAGTGTATTTTAATTACAATAAATTCTGCGACTTGCACGTTGATAATTGATTAACATCTTATTCAGTATACTTATTTCATCTGTCGAATTTATGCGTATTCATACAAATGTCTTTGTTGTTTATAAGGGCAAACGGGAAGCTATAAACTTAATAGATTGCTCTCTGTTATAACATAGACTGGCATCTTGCAAGGCAACAACTGACAAGAGATTTAGCGGACCTTTTCTACTACACTACTGGCGTTGTCAATACTCACTTTAATTGAATCCAAACCGAAATAGGTTAATCAAACCGATACAAGGTTAACGCAACTTAGCGGTTGTACCAACAGAAATACACATACTCTTGGCTAAGTGGCGTTGATAGCATTTATTAACGGTTCCTATATGAAATTTATGTAGGTTTGTGAAATCCCAATTATCAAAACATGAAAATAATATGTATCTTGTGATGATTGTTTAGTGTACTTCAGTAATGAAGGTGAATTATATGAACATAAGAATTTTGATTGTAATCATATAAGGGTTCAACTTCTCACGAATGGAACTGCGAATTAATGGTTTGGAAACGGACTATCTTGAAATATTTTAAAATTTGAAGAAATAAAAAAAAATAACATTACTTTTCCGGTGTATGCAGATTTTGGATCTTTAATGATACTTACTGCATACTGTAAAAAAGACGGTGTAGAATCATACAGAAAAACACATATTTATTAACGTTATTCTTTAGATATTGTATAAAAATGATATCAAAGAGCAGTGATCTTGAACCCGCATAGCTTTTTAACTGATGGTCTATCGTGTTCCAACAGATAAATTTCACTTTTTCAACGTAATTACTCTCTCTTTTTAGCGAATTGCTCATTCTGCTATTGACTAACCAGTCTTTATGTTATAACAACTATGTTATCTAGTTGAAACAAATATCTTATACCTTTATGTCACCATCTTAATTTAGATAGGAGAGAGAATTTAGCGCGAGAGAAAGAATGAGATAAAATAAATAAACGTAACCAATATACATAATACTAATTACATTTTTATAAGTAACGTTATTTTAAATGGTAAATAATTATTTAAAAAAAAACAGCAATATCCGCTTCGAGTAACGTTTTATAGACAAAGTTTTGATGTTTTTTTTTCTTGACATTAAAACTAAAACTATGTAAAAATGTTAAATATTATAGGACAAATTTGGATATCTATTACGACCATCTTTTTTTTAACTGTCATCTTGTTTCGACGGTGTAGGCGATCCAATCAAAATCAACCATCATGTGGGCGAAGTCCCAAATCGCCTTCTTGTAATCACATGCATATGTATGAACCACAATGGAGCAATTACACTCTAATTACCCAATCAAAATCAACAGTCATGGAGAAGGAGTCCCAAAATCGCCATTTTGTTTTCACACGCATATGTATTGACCACAATGGAACAATTACACTATAATTACCCAATCAAAATCAACAATCATAGGGGGGCGGAGTCCTAAAATCCCCATCTTGCAATTGTAAGTACATCTGCATGTCATGACCACAATGGCAATCGTCAAAAAGCTGTAAGAGTTTTAGATCACAAATTTTTATGTTGAACTCTTGTTGATTCACTACTGTTATTTTTAAAAAGCACTCCCTTTCCAAACACAGAGTAACTTTGCACTTAGAGCTCATCCACTTTGCTCTTGATGGCAATTGACGACGCGTAACTGCTTTTCAAGTTTTTTCGAAAATGTCTCCAGTATCTTACAATACTTTCTGGGACAGAAGTTGGCTGCCTGAAAAATGTCGTCCATTTGTGTACACGCATATAATGCCGCGCGGTATCTCCAATAAAATGTAGTAAATCTATCTGGCCGTCTGCTAAACAATGCAGTTTCCAAGCATTTACTCCACTTAGTGCCATTTTTTATCCTAGATACTCGGCCGATAATTATTTACACCCTGATCTAGCAAATCTACTTCCCCCATTCCTGAGTTATAATTTGCAAATAAAAGGGGTACCTGCTCTCTCTTTTTTTTTTTGACCAACGTTTGACTTTATCAAGGGGATGTACCGAGTCGTAGTTTGTCATCATTGTTACAATGTTATTATTTTTCCACCTAACTACGAGAAGCAAATTTGTTTGGCATATTGATAATCAAAGAAGCCAGGATCTTCTTTTTTCACTCTTTTCTGATCTAGTAGTGGAAATTTTTTTATACGATTGTCTCTCACCGTTCCGGTCGCTCTAAAACCAAGTTACTTCAAAGTTTTTAGAAGATCATAGCTGGTGAAATAATTATCAAAGAATATTGTATGATTTTCAGGGTTTGTTACATTTTCTAATAAATCTAAAACTACTTTTGATTCTAAGGGTAAATTATTGTTGGATTTTTTTTAACGTCAAAACGTACGTCAATTTTCTTTAGAGTTTTTTCGTGTGTGTTTTTTAGGGTTTTGGTGCAAATATAAAATATGGAAGGTGATTAGTATCTTACAGAACTCCATGGTCAACAAGAAAAACATGTTGTTCCTGAGAATCACCACTTTGGTTTCCGGAATTAAACGTCAATACGTACGTCAATTTTCTTTAGTTTTTTTTCGTGTTGTAGAGTTCCAGACTTAAAAATTAAATAATAATAAAAAAAATTATGTATAATTACCCTAAAAGGTAGACGACACATTAAAACGCTAGTTTTTTTTTTGTACGCTTTTGCTCTCGAAATATATCGGAAAGAATTCTCCGCCTTAAATTTTTTTTGTTTGAACTAATGAAATAAGGGCGATGCAGGGACACTTGTGTGTGAACCTTGTAACGTGTTACTAGAGGTATGTACAATGTATGTTTAGATTAATTTTGGGGATGCTTTATTTTGAACCAGATTTAAGTTTGCCTTTTTGCACGTTTTTAGTTTTACCTTTTACGATTGTTTAAACCACAATTATAGAAAAAATTTACTAATTAGGAACCGCTAATGTAGTTTCTTTGTCTGAAAATTTATTGCGTAGAGAATCGTCTCGCGCGTATTTTCTTTTTGTAAAACGCCCTCATGAAGCGTTCGTCACCAATTTATCAAATGTTTTTTTTTTATTAAAGTTTAATTATATTGAGTTCATATATATTGCTATGGGAAACAATAGATAAAATATAAGTTAACAATGTTTAGTTCAGATTGTAAAATAACCACTGTCGCGGAGGCATAAATTTGGGCGTTTTCAGTCTATTTTTAGAACATATGAAGGGGATTTTTTTAACAATGCAACAAGATGTGGAACGCTACTAAATTATTATTTGTTTTAAATCGTTTGTTTTAAGGGTCGTTTACATCTATTTGAATTGAATTAACGTACGTAAAATTAAGAATTGCCAAATGTTTAGCACCATTCCGCTAACACTTGCGTATACGGAAATTTAACGTGTATACGAAATTGTTGTGTCAACTTCAACTTAAGAAGTTACTAGACAGTTTATTATGTTTGTATGCAGTTTTACCATGAGTGATTGTAAAGTAATGTTCAATGAGAACTTCTTAAGCTAACTTAGTAAATGTAAGCGGAAAGCTTCGTGTATTCGTGCGTTGATTCTTATTTTTTGTGTCTGCATTGATTTAGTTTAACTGGATGTGAACGATACCTTACTCATGAATTCGTTTGTACTTAACTTTTACAAGTTGGGGAACGTTTTTGAATGAAGGCTCTTATCGATGTTGTTTTTTTTGATATATTGATTTAGTTCGAATCGGATGGGTGTATTTTAAGCCGCCTGGTAACGACCGTTGGTTGACTTAATTGTCCTACCTGGTTTGTTGCAAGTGGAGTAGCTTGTACACCTCCACCGTGGAATTATTTGATATTTTTGATTTAACAAACGTTGGGGAGTGTTCGTCAGAAAGGGAGCGGTTCAAGCTGCCTGGCAACAACCGCTGGTTGACTATGTCCTAGCTGGTTTGGTGCAAGTGGAGTAGCTTATCTCTCCCGACTTAATGCCATAAAGAGAGAGGTTCAAGCCGCCTGGCAAGAGCTGTTAGTGGACTTAATGTCCTAACTGGTTTGATGCAAGTGGAGTAGCTTATCTCTCTCTCTCAATTTAACATGAAACTTTTACTATGACATTTATTGTCATTGAACTTATTATTTACCTGCTGATACAAAGAATATCAAAGCAGAGGTTATTGATTTATGATCTTGATTTTATTTGATATGATATTTATTATGTATATGCAATGTATTGTTTTTTTTGTTTTTCTCTGTGTTTTTACTAACATGCGACAAACGAAGTTATGAGGCAATACGTAACTGAACGAAGTACAATGGA